>CM069144.1:62661555-62669055 GCA_035221665.1 Okamejei kenojei | reverse complement strand
GGTGCCCAGTAGGCGTCTGCTCAGATAATCTCCATTGTGGGTTAGCTGACAGGAATGTTGCTGATGACAGAGTCTACATAGATGTTGGTGTCTCTAATAGGCTTGTGTCTGCGTGTGTTCTTGCGGCTTTCAGAGGAACACGCGGATAACCAAACGGTGTTGCCTGTCCCCCAGGTTCTTGCCAGGGACATGAGATGACTGTATAGTTGTTTGGTACCTCATGAGTCTCATCCTAAAATCTTTGGACTCTTGGTGGGAGGTAGAGTAGGAGGGTCATCCAAAGCTTTCCTCCCAGCAGACTCACCAAAGGCGTGTGGTCAGGGTTTCCCAGCTCAAATGGTCTTCCAGGATGAAACTCTGAACCTTTCACATGCCCACGTCGCAGCCAATGCCTCCTTCTCTAATTGAGCATTAACGCTGCTCTGTGGTGTCATTGGACCTGGACAGCATATGCACAGGTGACCACATGGCATCACTTTTCTGCAGCAGGACTGCCCCCAGGCCAAAGGGAAGAGGCATCAGCAGAGATCTTCAGAGCAATGTTTGGGTTGTATAATGTGAGCACTGGTGTGGATGACAGCTCTGTTTTTTAAGTTCAAAGGCAGCCTGCTGCTCTGTCCCCCAGTACCAGTGGTTCTTCTTCTTGGACAGCAAGTCTCATAGCACTTTGTCTTTTTTCAGCCAAACCAGGTTAGGCAAGAAGCGGCCCAGCTGAATTTGATCCATGCCCAGAAAACTCCTGAGTTCGCTGACATTTTTTGGTGTGCATCCATTTGTTGTACTGCTCTCGTCTTCTCTGGATCTGGCTTCACTCCATCTGCTGAAATCACATGACCGGAATCTGACTGTGTGGCGTGTGAGCTCCACATTTGTCCATGGTTGAGCGTAATGCCGGCCTTATATGCCTTCTAGCACCCTGCACACATGCCGCACATCATGCTCCTCCTGCGTCTGTCCCCAGACCAGGATGTCATCCATGTGACACAGTACCCCCTCGAGGCCACCGGTCACTTCTGTCATCATCATCCTTTGAAAGTGCTCGGGTGTTGATGCTATGCCAAAGGGTGGACGGTTAAAATAGTAGCGCCCAAAAGGCATGATGAAGGTGGTGTATTTGGCAGACTCTTGTCAATGGTACTTGCCAAAAGCCCATGTTGGCATTTAATTTGCTGAATACTGTTGTACCAGCTAGCATGCCCAGAGTGTGCTCGACAGAAGGCAGGATAAACTTTTCTCTGCATACTGATCCATTCATCATTGTGAAGTCCACACAAATGCGAACATCACCTGTTTTCTTCGGCATCACCACCATCCCGGCACACCAATCAGTCAGCTCCTCAATCTTGGTGATTACGCCCATCTTCTCCTTACGGTCTATCTCCTTCCTCACTTTTCGCATAAGCTGCAGAGCGACTCTGCATGGCGTGTGGAGAGAGAAGGGCACAGCCTCTGGCTTCAATTTAATTGAGTATGGCCTCCGAACGAGACCCAAGCCACTACACAGCTTTGGATATTGTTGCTTCACTGATTCCACGGTGATGCTGTTAACCCTGCACACAAGCTGAAGTCGTTCTATGGCAGGCCTTCCCAACAGTGCAGTGTGCAGGTCTTTTACTACATAAATGTTCTCTATGGCTGTCTTTTTGCCTCTGCGCAGTGTTTCTCTGGCTACACCCAGGACAGAGAGTGTATTGCCCCCTGGCCCAAACAATGGGCGTGTCGACACTGCCAGGCGCTTCACATCATGCCCCCCTGTAATGTCATGGTACACCTCGGCTGGCATGGCGGTGACATCAGCACCAGTGTCTATTTTAAAGCACACTTTTTGGTCTCACTTCTAGCTGCACCATCCACAGGTCTTTTCCAGCATCCATGGCTCCCAGTAAAAAGCTATCTTCTTTCTCTGTAGTGACAGCATTGAGAGATTTTGCACTGTTTCTGCACACTCTACCATAATGTCCCTTTTTGCTACAGTTGTGACACACAGCATCTTTAGCAGGGCATTCCCATTTCCCATGCGAGGGCATTTTTCCACATCTATAACAGGCCTTTGAACCTGGCTGAGGCCGTGTATTGTCTATTTTTGCTTGGTGTTTGTGCTTGTGGCTGAGGCTTTGAGGGAAATTTGGGTTTTCTGTAGCTTTTAGCATGCACAGCATCAACATTAGTGCACTTGCTAGCACCACTATTTTCTCCTTTTAAGTCAGACCACTGTTGTCTAACTTCTTCAGACTGCCTTGTTTTTGTTATTGCAGTTGCAAGGGTTAGGTCTCTGTCTAGCTGTAGCTTTTCTGACAATGAGACGTTTCTCAGCCCGACCACTAACCTGTCACGGATCAGCTCATTCTGTAACTGTCCATAGTTGTAGTGTTCAGCTAATCCATATAGAGCAGTGATGAAGGAATCCACCATTTCTCCTGGTAGTTGCACACGCTGATTGAACTTGGCTCTTTCATAGATTACATTCTTTTTAGGTACAAAAAATGCACCAAAGCCCGCCTTGACATCCGTGTACTCCCTCCTCTCATCTGCAGTTAGCGGTAGCCCCTTCAGCACATCTTCAGCTTGATCGCCCATGCAATACACTAATGTGTTCACCTGGTTTTCTGCCGACGTTGCGTTTAAATTGCTTGCAAGCTGAAAGTGATCGAATCTCCTGATCCAACGCTCCCATTCTTGAGGCTTGGTGAACTCGAATGGCTCTGGAGGTTGTATTGTGAACGTAGCAGTTGGTGTGGGTTGCGCCATATCTGCAGGCTCGTCTCCCATTTCGTGCCAAAACAATACCCCTTCCTCTTCTTTATTTTTATTTTTTGCTTACAAGGATCCCAGTTCTGGAACCATGTCGCATTTATTTGTATAATAAAGCTCGTACCACGAATGTAAACGGAATATATCTTTAATTAGCAATTCTGTACGGCAGCCGCCTGCTCGTGTACCTGCCCAGGCAACTCCCTAACTGCCACACCCCCGGGTTCCCACGTCACCGCCGGCCACCGCATCCCTTACACTATTATTCCCATAATACCACAAGCAGCTGCTGGAGCACCGGCGAGTCCACACCGGCCAGTGCCCCTTCACCTGCCTGCTCTGTGACAAGCCTTTGCCCGCTCTTCCAGCCTGCTGGCACACCACACCGCAGATCCCAGGAATCAGTCTGGTGCCATCCCAGGAATCAGTCTGGTGAACCTTCTCTGTACTCCCTCTATGGCAAGAATGTCTTTCCTCAGATTAGGAGACTAAAACTGTACACTATACTCCAGGTGTGGCATCACCAAGACCCTGTACAAAGCAGTAGAACCTCCCTGCTCTTGTACTCAAATCCTTTTGCTATGAATGCCAACATACCATTTGCTTTCTTCACAGCCTGCTGCCACCTGGAAAACCTTCTCCAAAAGAAATTTAATGGTAGGATTTGGGTAAGCCTCTGAAAAAACAAGAAGCCCCGCGCTAGATTTTATAGCTTACCGGGTCGGGTGTCGCTCCTCCCCCCTCCTCCTCCTCCCCCTTCCAACGGCTCCTGTGGGCCTCTGAAAAAACAAGCCCCCTACGCTAGATTTTATAGCTTATACCGTTCGGGTGTCGCTCCTCCCCTCCCCCTCCCTCTCTCTCTTCTTCCAACGGCTCCTGTGGGGCCTCTCTGGATGCCTCTGGAAGTGCACCAACAATTGTACAGTTGTGAGTTGACGAGAGGAACGGCTTTCATAGGATGTGGTACAGCTTACCAATGTCCTCTCTTTCATTGGTGAGACCTTGTCTCTTTACTGAACAGCTGTTCACAACAAATGTCCCAGTTCCCCCCACAGTAAAAAACACATCACCGTCCCTTAGGCGGCGCTGCGGCCATTCCTCTGGGGGAGTTTGGCTCGTCCCACCTGCATGGGCTCGCTTCCAAAGAGACATGGTGGCCGCTGTAGGCTGACTGGACCGGCTGAGAGGGACGAAGTTCCAACGGAAGGCGAAGGGCGACGATGCTGCCGCCACTGTTGGCAGGAAAGCCAAACTGACTGCTGTTGATCTCCCTCCTCCTCCACCTCTCTCGCTTTCTCTCAGCCTAGCGTCAATCCTGGACAGCCAGGGAAATCATGGACTCAAAGTCGGAAGGCAGGGTTAGTGGAGCCAACTGATCCTTGATAGCTCATCAGACAGCAGCCCATTGCGAAAAGCATCCAACAAAGCAGACTCATTCCATCCACTCTTAGCAGCAACAGTTCAAAATTCAATAGGCAAAAATTTCCATAATGAGGGCGATTACCTTGTTTTTATGGGACAGTGTCTGTGAGCCACTCAGGATTCAAACGTGATCAAACGGGCGGGACAGAGCTTCCATGTACAGGACCGATGTCTGGCAACCAGGGGAATTCCGAGACCATTCCGCCATGGCCCAAGGCCTCCGCTCTACCCACCAGGTGCGTGGATGATAACGGCTTCCTTTAAGTGTCACATATATTTCTAGAGGTTATCAGGTGATACACAACCGAACTGCAAAGAAACCAAAAACACAAGGCTTAAATACAGGACAAAGGGGATAAAAGGCACAGGTGAAGTGAAACACATCAGGGCGGGGGGGGGGTCAACAATCAAACGAGGGTAAACGGCCTAACCTGAAAGGAAATGGCACTGAAACAAGAGGAGATGTTGAGGCACCAAAATAAAACCAGAATGACCTCAAAATACTCAAAAACCAATAAGGAACAGAAACTAGAATTAATGCAGGAGACCTAGCACTAACTTAACCATTTGTTTTGTAACTTTGTATAAAATCAACTTTATTGGTGGAAATCTTTAGAGTTGTCTGAAGTTCTTAAAATTAAACTGGACCCGATCCACAAATTATAATATTAGGAGTTCCGGATTCCAAATCTAATATTAACAGTATAAACCAAAGACAATTCTTGGATAACTGTTTGTATAGGCGAAAAAAAAATTAATATTGAAATTTTGGAGGGAAATTATTATCCCCACTATTAAAATGTTACAGTGGGAAATGTTGGGACGTTGCATTTGGGAAAGAATCAGATTTGTCCTAATGGACAATACGATCTCCATTGAACAGATATGGTCTCCTTATACGATATTTGAAGTGGGAGCTGTTCTGGCATCACAAGTCATGGGTACCTGGCAGGTTTAGTTGTAAATATTTAGTATATCATTTTTGGATTTGTATGCATGTCCCCATTGATATCATTTTTTGGAAATTGTGTGATCACTGTTAGATGTAATACTAATCTTTTTTTTCTCTCTTCTTCTTTCTCTTTCTATATTATTCAAAATTATTATTTATATCACTATCCTTATTGATTAAAATCTATTATTTTCTTTTTCTACTTTCTAAAAAATAGATTATAAGAATTATTTGTAACATCCGTTTATACTTATTGAAATAAGGTGGTTGTATATTTGAAAAGTTGTTATACGTTGTTATGATGATTATTCTAATAAAAATATTATTTTAACCAAAAAACGGAGTGAGGGAGAGAGAAAGGAGGAAGACAGAAAAGAAAGAATGAAACAAAAGAAAGAACGAAAAGGAAGGAAAGAAAAAAGAAAAGAAAGGAAAATGGAAAAAAGAAGGAAAGAAAGAAAGGAAGGAAGGAAGGAAGGAAGGAAGGAAGGAATAGTAGGAAAGGAAGGAGGAAAGGAAAGGAGGGAGAAGGAAAAAAAGAAAGAAAGAAAGCAAGAAGGCAGGGAAGGAGGGGCGTGAGGGAAGGAAGGAAGGGAAGAGGGCAGGGAAGGAAGGAAAGGATGTAAGAAAGACCAGACAGAAAGGAAGGATGGAAGGAGGAGAAGGAAGGCAGCTAGAAGGAAGGAAGGAAGGAACGAAAATGAAACGAAAGGAAAAAAAGGAAGGACGAAAGGAAGAAGGAAGGAAGGGAAGGAAGGAAGGAAAGAAAGGACAGAACGGAAGGAAGGAAGGAAGGGAGGGAAGACAAGGGGACAAGGAAGGCAAGGGTGGAGGAAGGCAGGAGGGAGGAACGGGCGGGAGGAAGTGAGGAGGGGGGCGGACGGAGGAGCGAGAGAGAGAGAGAGAGAGAGAAAGGGAAGGGCAAGGGAGAAGAAAAAGAAGAGCCCGAAAAGCCCTCTCGGAGAGAAAGAAAGACAGGAAAGAGAGAGATAGAGAGGAAAAAGAGAGAGAGAGAGAGAGAGAGAGAGGGAGGGAGGAGAGGAGAGAGGTGAGAGAGAAAAAGGAAGAGAGTGTTGCGAGAGAGAAGAGAAAAAGGAAGAGAGAGTGCGAGAGAGAGTAGGAGGGAGTGAGATGTGCGAGCGAGGAGAGTGAGAGGGAGAGGGAGAGAGAGAGAGAGCGGAGGGAGAGTTGAGGGAGGAGAGGAGAGTGAGACGTGCGAGAGAGAGAGAGAGAAGTGAGAGAGAGGAAAGAGAGAGAGAGAGAAGAGAGAGAAGGAAAGAAGAAGAAAGGAGGAGAGAGAGAGAAAAAAAGAAAGAAAGAAATAAAAAAAGAGAGAGATGAGAGAGAGAAGAAAGAAAAGAAAGAGAGAAAGAGAGGAGATGATAGAAAGAGAGAAAGAAAGGAGAGAAAGAGAGTGAGAAAGAGCAAAAGAAAGAGAGAGAGAAAGAGAGAGAGAGAAAGAAAGAGAGTGAGAGGAAAGGAGAGAGGAGAGGAAAGAAGAGTGAGAGAAGTGAGAGAGAGAGACAGAGAGAAGAGAGAAAGAGAGAGAGAGATAGCGGAAGAGAGAGAGAGAGAGAGAAGAGAGAGGAGAGGAGAAAGAGAGAGAGAAGAAGAGAAGAAGAAGAAAGAGAAAGAAAGACAATAAAAGAAAAGAAAGAGAAAGAGAAAGGAAGGAAGAAGAGAATGAGAGCCAGTGAGAGAGTGAAAGAAAGAAAGGAAAGAAGAAAGGAGAGAGGAGGAGTGTGCCAGTAAGAGGAGAGAAAGAAAGGAATAACCATATAACCATATAAACCCCATATAACAATTACGCACGGAAAACCAGGCCCCTCTCGGCCCTTCTCCAGTCCGTGCCGACCATTAGAAAGAAAGAAAGGAAAGGGAAGGAAAGGAAGAGCGAGAGTAGTTGGGAGGAGAGATAAAGAAAGAAGGAAAGAAAGGAAGAAGAAAGGAAGAGAGAGGGAGAGAGAGCGGGGAGGAGAGATAGAAGAAAGAAAGAAAATAGAGAGAGAGGAAGAAAGAAAGAAAGGAAGAGAGAGAGAAAGAAAAAAAGAAAGAAAGAGGAGAGAGAAAGAGGGGAGGGAGGGAGAGAGAGAGAGAGAAGAATGAAATTAGAGAGAAGAGGAAGAAAAAGAAAGAAAGAGAGGAGAGAGAATAAATAAATCAAGAAAGGAAGAAAGGAAATGGAAGAAAGAAAGGAAGATCGAGGAGAGAGGATATAAAGAAAGAAAGAGGAGTGGCTCGAAGAAAGAAAGAAAGAAAAATATAATAAAAGAAAGAAAGAAAGAATGATCGAGCGAGAGAGAGTGAGTGGAGAAAGAAAGAAGGAAAGGAAGAGAGGAGAGGAGGCGAGCGAAAGAAAGAAAGAGAACGAAAGA
>CM069144.1:62648815-62661055 GCA_035221665.1 Okamejei kenojei | reverse complement strand
CATAGAGAAGATAGAATTGTGTGAAAAAGTCTTTCTCATCTCGGTCTTAAAGGATTTTCACTCTTATCCTTAGGCTGTGACCCTTGTCCTGGACTTCCCCAAACATCGGAACATCTTCCTGCATCCTAGCCTTCCAACCCCTTAAGATTTTGTAAGTTCTATAAGATCCCCTCTCAATCTCCAAACCAAGAGTATAAACCAAGTCTATCCCTCTTTCTTCATAAGACAGTCCTGAACATCCCAGGAATCAATCGGTGATCCTTCTCTGCACTCCATCCTATGCAATAATGTCCTTCCTCAGAATTTGGAGACCAAAACTGACACATTACTAGGCCCCCGGTCCAACACAATGTCCTCTGGAAATCCATGATTTTGAAAAAGCATGAGACAACATGACCTCTGCCGTCTTCCTGCGGAGGGAAGCTTTGCAACGGAATGAAGTGGACCATCTTAGAAAATCTGTCCACCACAGTTCTTGAACTGTGGTGGTACCCTCAAAGATGGGGGCAAGGCCCGTGACAAATCTGGAATCTCTGACCAGGGGCATGAGAGGACAGGCTACGATTTCAGAGGCCAAAGCGGCCGACGCGAGGTCTTGGTCTGAGCACAATACTGCAGGTGCGACGTACTCCTTAAGCCCCTTCTCCATGGAAGGCCACCATAAATCACCGTTGGCCACAAACAGGGTTCGACGGACACCGGGATGACAGAGATCCGAGATGTATGACCCCAGTAATCAACCTGTGAATAAGAGACTCGGGAACAAACAGGAATATTAGAAGGACACCCTAAACGAGACTGAACACCAGCAATAGCCCAGAAACCACTCCTCTCAATCGCCCCAAGTAAACCGCCCCAACAAAACTAAAATCAGGCGAACGAGAGTTTTAAACCTTAGGGGACCGGTCAGGATCAAACTTCTTGAGAGAGCATCAGTTTGCCATCAGTTTGCCATGCACCGGGGCGGTAATGCATACAAAAGCAAATCGATTAAAGAAGAGAGCCACCTACTTGGCGCGATTGAGGCGTTTGGCTGATTGATGCCCACAGGAACCATTGGAAATGGAGGAGTGGAGAGCGACACCCGACCGTTAAGGCTAAAATCAAGCGCGGCCTTGTTTTTTCAGATGCCCACAGAGCCGTTGAATAGGAGAGGGTGGAGGAGCGTCCACCCGACCGGTAGTTTAAAATTCAGCGCGGTCTTGTTTTTTTACCTAAATCCATTAACATTCCATTTGGAAAGTGTTTTTTTGAGGAAGCCGCTGATGGTGGGAAATGACTAGGAAAGCAAGCTGATTGCAGGCATGATTTCCAGCAGTTTTGTTGTGTAACTTTGTATTGTGTTTAATTGTACCTGTGTAAGGGGGCTGTATGAAGGCCAGGCATGTACTCGTTCTGGATGTCAGATGTTGGAGGTCAGGAATCTGATAGCCCTCCAATGCCCACATCTGCGCCAGGTGTTGAATGGCTCCAAAGACTGTTTTATGAACTGGAAGCAGCACTCGATAAACTCCGTCTTGTCAGTTAGTAGGACCATAGAGAGACTACAGGAGGTAGTCACTCCAACTACAGAAGCAACAAGTGGTCACAGTTAGAAGGCAAGTGAGAGGCAGGGCTAGAAGTATCCCTGTGACCGTACACTGGAAAATAGTACTCTGTGAGTACTATTTGGAGGAATACCTAGCTGGGGCAGCAACAGCGGCCGGCCTCCGCACAGATACCGCCCTGATGCTCAGAAGGGTAGCAAAGAGGAGGGCAATAAGTAATAGGGACTCCTATAGTTTAGGGGTCGGATAGGCGATAGCGTGGACAGCTGATCGGAGACCCGATTGTAGTTTGCCTCCCTGGCCAGGGGTCTCGCTTGTTTCGAGAACGTGTCCAAAAGATTCTGAAAGGGAGGGTAGGAGCTCTGAATGTTGGGGTACACATAGGTACCAATGACATAGGCAGAAAATGACAGTCCTGAAGGGAGAACATTTAGGGAGGTTGTGCGGGAAAGTTAAAACGGAGAAGGACCAGAAAGGTAACGATTTCAGGATTACACCCTGTGCCGTCTGTCAGTGATAAGATAAGGAATAGAAATGCGAGGTGAGATAAATCGTGGCTATGGGATTGGTGCAGGGGTCAGGGATCAAGTTTCTGATCACTTGGGAACTCTTTTGGTAAAGCAATGATCGTGTACAACAAGGACGGTTGCACTGAACCGGAGGGACCAAATCCCAGGGAGATTCAAAGCTACTGGGGAGCCTAAACTAGAAAGCGGGCAGGGAACGGTAGAGGGGGCTAGGGTCAGTGTGGGCAAGAGGCAAGAAGGGAAGCACTCGGACCCAAAATGTACAGAAAATAAAAAGATAATGACAGAGAATAAAAAGAAAAGGGATGTGTTCTAAAATTGTATATTTTTAATCTAGAGCATTGTAATTAGGTGGATGAACTTATGAGCCTGGAATGAACACCTGAAAATTATTAGTCGTGGCATCATGAAACTGTGCAGGAGGGCTGTGATTTGGAAACAAAATATTCCAGGATTATCGCGATGCTTCAGGTGTGATAGAATGGAGACAGAAGGTGTTTGCAATGCTTTGTCAAGAAATAATACAGCAGTGCTTTGCAGGATAATTAAAGGGCTCGTCATAGGACTATTGGGAACTGAGAAGTGAACGGTGTACAAAAAAAACACCTTTATGGGTGTATTATAGACCGCCAACATGGGGACGAAAATTGAAGACAAATTTAGAAGAGGATTGCAGATATTAAATATTAAAAATATAAAAAAAAAATTGTAGTATAAGAACAACACAAGGTAGTGATTGGGAATTACAATTTTCCAACAATAGAACGGAAACACATTCTTAAATGGCTTGGATGTTTGTATTTGTAAATGTGTGCTGATATTTTTTGCAGCATACATAATACGACCAAGAAGGGCATGCTGACGCCTGTTAGGAAATGAGGCATCAAGGTGACGGAGGATCATTGGGACTCTTCGGACCATGAACACAATACTATTAGTTTCAATATAATTATGAGAAGTCAGAACTGGACTAGGGTGGAATTTTTGAGGAAATGCGTAAAGATTAAAGATGAATTGGACCACGTTTTTCATAAGAGAGGTAGAAAGAAATGAGACATTAAAGGAAATTGTAAGAGTACAGAATCTTTATGTCCCTGTTAGTTGAAAGAAAGTAGTAAAAATAAAGACGTCCATGTTTCTAAGGAAATATGGACACTTGATTTCGAAAAAAGAAGATATCTACAGTAATTATAGGAGGCATGAGTAAATGAGTGCTAGAGGAGTATAAAGAATGTAAAAAAGATCTTATGAAAGAAATAGGAAGGCTAAAAGAAGATATGAGTTGCTTCTTGTGGCAAGAAAGTATAAGTAAACCCAAAGGTTTCTACAGCTATATTAATAGCAAAAGGATAACGAGAGGATAACAATTGGACTCATTATGAGAAACCAGAATGACAGCAACTGCAGAGGCCAAAACGAGAGGGAAATGTTGAACACATTTCTTTTCTTCGTATTCACAAGGAAAGGATATTGATACGCTGTGATTAAGGGAAAATGTAAGTAGCTATGGAAACTATGAATTCATGAGGAGAAGTACTGAAACTTTGAAAAATATAAAATGTTGATAAGCTCCCCACGCTCCCTGAACAGGAATATTCCCTAGACAGGAGGGGAAGTTATGTAAAATAGCAGAGCTATACAGAAATATTTCAAATGCCATTTAAAATGGGAATAGTGCCGGAGATTCTACTGCGCAATGTGTTCCATTATTTTAAAAAGGTTTCAAAATAAACCTAGCAAATATAATCTAAGATTGTACGTCAGTGTGGCCAAATTAAATGAAAGATACTTAGAGAAAATATATATAAGCATCTGGTATAAACTTGGCTGATCAGAACATCAACATGAATTTGTGCTAACGTCCATTTTGACAATCTTCGTTAAATTTTTTGAATCTGTAACTAGGATAATTGAATGAGGGTAAAGCAGTGGATGTTGCTATAAGATTTCAGTAAGCCTTGACAAGGATCCCCATGGAAGTTTGGTTAAGAAAGGTTCAATCTTTGGGTGTTAAGGCGGAGTAGCAAATGGATTCAACAGTGGCCTGAAGGGTAATTTCAGAGATAATTGGATGCTTTTGTCAGGTTTTGGAAGCTGTGACCTTGGTGCCTCAAATCTGTGAGTGTCCACTTTTTTTTTGTCATGTACATCAATGATCTGGATGATGGGGTGGAAAATTGATAAGTAAGTATCAGATGAATACTAAGTAGTGGTGGTTATGGATAATGTAGTAGATTTTCAAACAGTCTACAGAAGATTTGGACCATTTAGTAAAAGTGCTGAAAGATAGGCAAATGATTTTAATCTGTTAAGTTGAAGTGCTACATCTGCGAGACAAATCAAAATAGAACGTACATGGGAAATGGTAAGTAATTTGAGAATGCGTGGAACAGAGGGATCTAGGAATAACTGCAGTCGTTCCCTAAGGTGAATCGCATAGAGTGATAGTATTGGTCCTTGGTGTGCGGCCTTTAATAAATCAAAGCATTGACTATAAGTAGGAAGTATGTTTAAAATTGTACTGCAATTGTAAGACAATCTGATATGGTGTACAATTTTGGTCGCCTAATTGATATGAAGGATGACAACATAATAAGAGAGAGTCAAAGAGATTTACTAGAAAGTTTTATAACCATATAACCATATAACAATTACAAGCACAAACAGCCCTCCACCTCGGCCCCTTTCCCGTCCTGCCGACCATATTTGTTTTCCCTAGTCCACATTCTACCTGCACCTCAGACACCAAACCCCCTCATTCCCTTCACTCCCATATACCTATTCCACTTTACCTTAAATTGTTAAAATCGATCCGCTGTCCAACCACTTCTGCCTGGAAGCTCATTCCACACACCACATTCAAGTAAATAATCGTTGCCAGGTTTCCAGCAACTAGTGTTACAGAGAAAGTTGAACAAGTTTAGGTTCTTATCTTTGTATGCAGAAGGTTAGGGGACCTGATTAGGTCTTTAAAATGATAAAGGATAGACAAGTTGATGTGGATTACTTTTTTCCCCATTGAGTAGGGAAGAATTCAAACAAGAGCATGACATGAGAATTAGGACAGAATTTAGGGGTAAACGTGAGGGGAACTTCTCTTCTACTCAGAGGGTGTGGTGGCTGTGTGAATGAGCTTCCAGCAGAAGTGTGGAGGCAGGCGATCTATTGAGTAACATTAAAAGTAAAAGTGGATAGGTATATGTATGGGTGAAGGAATGGAAGGGTAATGGTCTGAGTGCAGTAGATGGGACTAGGTAGGGGAGGGGGGGGGGATGGGGGGTAAAAACAAATGGTCGGCACGGACTGGAAGGGCCAAGAGGGCCTGTTTCTGTGCTGTAATTGTTATATGGTTATATGCTGGTTATGTATTCCAGGTTCTTGTGGTCTGTCCAAACTAGAAACTGCTGCTTGGTACCCTCCAACCAATGTCTCCATTCCTCCAAGGCTGTTTTAACCGTTAACAGTTCATCGTAATTTCTCTCAGCAGGAGAAAACTTTCTTGATTGGAATGTATCGACATATATATATAATATTAAAAAAAAAAAAAAAAAAAAAAAAAAAGAAAAAAAACGAAAAAAAAAAAGCACAGGGATTTCGACAAAACATCTGTGGAGATCTCTGGGAGAGAACGGCCCCGATGCCCACACCCGAGGCATCCACCTCAACCACGAACTGGAGTGACGGGTCAGGGTGAACCAGGATGGGGGCTGAGGAGAAGCTCCCCTTGAGTCTCATAAATGCAGTGTCTGCTTGAGGGGACCAAGGGAAAGGCACGTGGGGTGAGGTGAGAGCATGGAGTGGTGCAGCAGTAACTCTAAAGTTCCAGATAAACTTCCTATAAAAATTAGCAAACCCAAGGAATCCCTGAAGTCGCCTACGACTGGAGGGTGTAGGCCAGGTGGCCACAGCACTGACCTTGCCCGGGTCCATCTGTATCCCATCACGTGACACAACATAACCAAGGAATTGAACAGTGTTAACATGAAATTCACATTTTTCAGCTTTCACAAACAGATCATCCGAAAGAAAACGTTCCAGCACATGGTGTACATGCTGCACATAGGAAGTTTCATCTGGAGAAAAAATCAAAATGTCATCAAGTTACACAAACACAAATTTGTTCAGTATGTCCCGTAATACATCCTTCACCATGCCTTGAAAAACGGCTGGAGCATTAGTAAGACCAAACGGCATGACACGATATTCATAATGACCACTGGGCGTGTTAAACGCAGTCTTCCATTCATCCCCCTCCCTTATCCTTACCAGATGTTAAGCATTTCTAAGATCTAACAGTGAATATTTTAGCATCGTTTAACAGTTCAAATGCAGAGGAGATAAGAGAAGAGTGGTATCTGTTCTTAACAGTAATGTCATTGAGTCCTCTGTAGTCAATGCAGGGCCGGTGTTCCATCCTTCTTATCCACAAAGAAGAATCCAGCTCCTGTAGGTGAAGAGGAAAGTCTGATG
The DNA here is from genome assembly GCA_035221665.1 of Okamejei kenojei. NCBI lineage: Eukaryota > Metazoa > Chordata > Chondrichthyes > Rajiformes > Rajidae > Okamejei > Okamejei kenojei. The sequence continues at coordinate 62,654,511 of CM069144.1, read as the reverse complement.
ATCCCAGCAGCAAGGGCGTCGTCAATGTACTTCTCCATGGCGAGCCGCTCAGGTGAAGACAAGGAATAAAGACAACCCTTAGGAGGCGCTGTACCTGGAAGGTCAATGCAGCAGTCATATGGTCTATGCGGCGGAAGAGAGGTGGCCTTGGCCTTGTTGAACACCTCCTTAAGGTCTAGATAACACGAAGGAACCCTGGTGATATCTGGAAAATCCCCCTCCGTAGAACGGGGAGGCTGCCGCCGGAGGGTGGTCCTGGAAGATCCCAGCAAACTGCTCCTTGATGGATCCTTCATAGACTCAGGAGAGGAATCATGTAGATAGATGATACCCCAAGAAATTACTTCCCCAGTACCCCAGTTCATGTGAGGATTATGGTAAGACAGCCAAGGGAGCCCCAAAACCAGAGGATGAAGAGAACAGTCGAGGAGATGAAAACTATTGGTCTCCAAGTGATTACCTGCCACGATGAGTTGAACAGGTTGAGTTCGGTGAATCACCCTGTACATTGGGCGCCCATCCAGTGCACTAGCCTCCAGAGGATCTTGAAGCTGTTCACATTCCAGCTTCAATTCATCAGCCAAGCAAATGTCCATAAAATTCTCATCTGCCCCAGAATCAACCAAAGCCTGCAGGGAGTGCCACTGGGAATAGAAACATAGAAATTAGGTGCAGGAGTAGGCCATTCAGCCCTTCGAGCCTGCACCGCCATTCAATATGATCATGGCTGATCATCCAACTCAGTATCCCGTACCTGCCTTCTCTCCATACCCTCTGATCCCCTTAGCCACAAGGGCCACATCCAACTCACTCTTAAATATAGCCAATGAACTGGCCTCAACTACCCTCTGTGGCAGAGAGTTCCAGAGACTCACCACTCTCTGTGTGAAAAAAGTCTTTCTCATCTCGGTCTTAAAGGATTTCCCCCTTATCCTTAAGCTGTGACCCCTTGTCCTGGACTTCCCCAACATCGGGAACAATCTTCCTGCATCTAGCCTGTCCAACCCCTTAAAATTTTGTAAGTTTTCTATAAGATCCCCTCTCAATCTCCTAAATTCCAGAGAGTATAAACCGAGTCTATCCAGTCTTTCTCATAAGACAGTCCTGACATCCCAGCAATCATTCTGTAACCTTCTCTGCACTCCCTCTATGGCAATAATGTCCTTCCCTCAGATTTGGAGACCAAAACTGTACGCAATACTCCAGTGTGGTCTCACCAAGACCCTGTACAACTGAAGTAGAATCCCCTGCTCCTGTACTCAAATCCTTTTTTGCTATGAAAGCATAACATACCATTCGCTTTTTTTCACTGCCTGCTGCACCTGCATGCCTACTTCAATGACTGGGGTACCATACACCCAGGTCTCGCTGCATCTCCCCAATTATTCTTTTCCTAATCGCCACCATTTAAATAATAGTCTGCTTTCCTTTTTTTGCCACCAAAGGTGGATAACCTCACATTTATACCACATTATACTGCATCTGCCAAACATTTGCCCACTCACCCAGCCTATCCAAGTCACCTTGCAGTCTCCTAGCATCCTCCTCACAGCGAACACTGCCCCCCAGCTTAGTGTCATCCGCAAACTTGGAGATATTGCCTTCAATTCCCTCATCCAGATCATTAATATATATTGTAAAATAGCTGGGTCCCAGCACTGAGCCCTGCGTACCCCACTAGTCACTGCCTGCCATTGTGAAAAGACCCGTTTACTCCTACTCTTTGCTTCCTATTTGCCAGCCATTCTCTATCCACATCAATACGCGAACCCCTAATACCGTATCATTAAGTTTGTATACTAATCTCTTATGTGGACCTTGTCGAAAGCCTTCTGGAAGTCCAGATATACCACATCCCACTGGTTCTCCCTTATCCACGTAAAAAATATAATAATAAAAAAGAAAAAAAAATAAAAAAAAAATACTATTACATCCTCGAAAAATTCCACAAATTCGTCAGACATGATTTACCTTTCGTAAATCCATGCAGACTTTGTCCAATGATTTCACCACTCTCCAAATGTGCTGCTATCCCATCTTTAATAACTGACTCTACAGTTTCCCCACTACCGATGTTAGACTAACTGTCTTAATTCCCCATTTTCTCTCTCCCCTCCCTTCTTAAAAAGAGGGGTTACATTTGCTACCCGCCAATCCTCAGGAACTACTCCAGAATCTAAAGAGTTTTGAAAGATTATCACTAATGCATCCACTATTTCCTGAGCTACTTCCTTAAGTACTCTGGGATGCAGCCTATCTGGCCCTGCGGATTTATCGGCCTTTAATCTATTCAATTTACCCCAGCACCACTTCCCGACTGACCTGGATTTCACTCAATTCCTCCTTTGACCCACATCCCCTGCTATTTCCGGCAGATTATTATGTCTCCTTAGTGAAGACGGAACCAAAGTAGTTTATTCAATTGGTCCGCCATATCCTTGTTCCCCATGATCAACTCACCTTTTTCTGACTGCAAGGGACCTACATTTGTTTTAACTAACCTCTTTCTCTTCACATATCTATAAAAACTTTTGCAGTCAGTTTTTATGTTCCCTGCCAGTTTTCTTTCATAATCTATTTTTCCTTTCCTAATTAAGCCCTTTGTCCTCCTCTGCTGGTCTCTGAATTTCTCCCAGTCCTCTGGTATGCTGCTTTTTCTGGCTACTTTGTACGCATCATCCTTTGCTTTGATACTATCCCTGATTTCCCTTGTTATCCACGGTTGCACTACCTTCCCCGATTTATTCTTTTGCCAAACTGGGATGAACAATTTTTGTAGTTCATCCATGCAGTCTTTAAATGTCTTCCATTGTATATCCACGTCAACCCTTTTAGAATTAATTGCCAGTCAATCTTGGCCAATTCACGTCTCATACCCGCAAAGTTACCTTTCTTTAAGTTCAGAACCATTGTTTCTGAATTAACAATGTCACTCTCCATCCTAATGAAGAACTCAACCATATTATGGTCACTCTTGCCCAAGGGGCACGTACAACAAGACGGCTAACTACCCCTTCCTCATTACTCAAAACCCAGTCTAAAATAGCCTGCTCTCTCTCGTTGGTTCCTCTAATGTTGATTTAGATAACTATCCCGCATACATTCCAAAAAATCCTCTTCCTCAGCACCCCTGCCAATTTGATTAACCCAATCTATATGTAGATTGAAGTCACCCATTATAACTGTTTTGCCTTTGTCGCACGCATTTCTATTTCCTGTTTGATACCATCCCCAACTTCTCTGCTACTGTTAGGTGGCCTGTACACAACACCCACCAGCGTTTTCTGCCCCTTAGTGTTTTGTAGCTCTACCCATACCGATTCCACATCCTCCAAGCTAATGTCCTTCCTTTCCATTGCGTTAATCTCCTCTCTAACCAGCAACGCTACCCCACCTCCTTTTCCTTTCTCTCTATCCCTCCTGAATATTGAATATCCCTGGATGTTCAGCTCCCAGCCTACGTCACCCTGGAGCCATGTCTCCGTGATCCCAACTATATCATAATCATTAATATATATCTGCACGTTCAACTCGTCCACCTTATTACGAATACTCCTTGCATTGAGACACAAAGCCTTCAGGCTTGTCTTTACAACGCACTTGCCCCTTATACAATTTTGCTGAAAAGTGACCCTTTTTGATTTTTGCCCTGGTTTTTGTCTGCCTGCCACTTTTACTTTTCACCTTGCTACCTAATGCTTCTACCCTCATTTTACACCCACCTGCCTCTCTGCTCTTGTACCCATCCCCCTGCCACATTAGTTTAAATCCTCCCCGACAGCATTAGCAAACACTCCCCAAGAACATTGGTTCCATTCCATTCCAGGTGCAAACCGTCCTGTTTGTACCGTCCCACCTCCCCCAGAACTGGTCCCAGTGCCCTAAAAATTTGAATCCCTTTCCCTTGCACCACTTTTCAAGCCACGTATTCATTTGCATTATCCTCCTATTTCTACTCTGACTGGCCCGTGGTACTGGTAGTAATCCGGAGATTACTACCTTTGAGTCCTACTTTTAAGTTTATCTCCTAGCTCCCTAAATTCACCTTGTAGGACCTCATCCCTTTTTTTAACCTATATCGTTGGTGCCAACATGCACCACGACAACTGGCTGTTCACCCTCCCCCTCCAGAATTTTCTGCAGCCGTTCAGTGACATCCCTGACCTTTGCACCAGGAGGCAACATACCATCCTGGAGTCTCGTTTGCGGCCGCAGAAACGCCTATCCATTCCCCTGACAATTGAATCCCCTATTACTATTGCCCTTCCCCTCTTTTTTCCCCCCTCATGTGCTGCAGAGCCATCTATGGTGTCATGAACCTGGCTGCTGCTGCATTCCCCTGATGAGCCATCTCCCTCAACAGTATCCAAAATGGTATAACCTGTTTAGGAGGGAGATGACCGCAGGGGACTCCTGCACTACCTGCCTACTGCTTTGCTGGCTATTGGCCACCCGTTCCCTTTTTGTCCTCTTACCTTTTGCCTGCGGTGTGACCAACTCACTGTACGTGCTATCCACGACTTTCTCCGCATCGTGGATGCTCCAGTATGAATCCAGCCGCAGTTCCAATCGTTCAATGCGGTCTGCCAGGAGCTGCAGCTGGACACACTTCCTGCAAACGTAGTCACCAGGGACACCGACCATATCCCTGATCTCCCACATGTTGCAGGCTGAACAAACCACGGGGCCAATCTCTACTGCCATACCTTACTCCCCAAATTACTCTGTATTAAATATTAAAAAAAACACAAAAACTTATCCTTTAAACTTTAATACTAAATACTGAATCCTTAAATCCCAGAATCCCTAACTCCCAGAGTCCCTAACTCCCAGAGTCCCTAACCCCAGAAGGCAGAAATGTAAAATTGTAAACCCGGGGTTGCACCCAATCAGCTGCTTCCTCGGGTCCTCTTCCACCAATCGGCGGCTTCCTCAAAAAAACCCACTTCTCCAAATGGAATGTTATGGATTTGGGTAAGCCTCTGAAAAAACAAGCCCCGCGCTAGATTTTATAGCTTACCGGTCGGGTGTCGCTCCTCCCCCTCCTCCTCCTCCTCCTCCTCTTCCAACGGCTCCTGTGGGCCTCTGAAAAAACAAGCCCCGCGCTAGATTTTATAGCTTACCGGTCGGGTGTCGCTCCTCCCCCTCCTCCTCTTCTTCCAACGGCTCCTGTGGGCCTCTCTGGAATGCCTCTGGAATGCACCAACAATTGTACAGTTGTGAGTTGACGAGAGGAACGGCTCATAGGAGTGGTACAGCTTACCAATGTCCTCTCTTTCATTGGTGAGCCTTGTCTCTTTACTGAACAGCTGTTCAACAAATGTCCCAGTTCCCCACAGTAAAAACACATCACCTCCCTTAGGCGGCGCTGCCATTCCTCTGGGCTGAGTTTGGCTCGTCCCACCTGCATGGGCTCCTCCAAAGAGACAGGTGGCGCTGTAGGCTGACTGGACCGGCTGAGAGGGACGAAGTCCCAACCGGAAGGCGAAGGGCGATGCTGCCGCCACTGTTGGCAGGAAAGCCAAACTGCTGTTGATCTCCTCTCTCGCTTTCTCTCAGCCTAGCGTCAATCTGGACAGCCAGGGAAATCATGGACTCAAAGTCGGAAGGCAGGGTTAGTGGAGCCAACTGATCCTTGATAGCTTCAGACAGCCCATTGCGAAAAGCATCCAACAAAGCAGACTCATTCCATCCAC
>CM069144.1:62623815-62643815 GCA_035221665.1 Okamejei kenojei | reverse complement strand
ATAAAAGATTTGCTCAATTTTATCAAAACTTATATACATCAAAAACCTCTGCAAATAATACTCAAATTGCAAATTTCTTAGATAACTGTAATCTTCCAAAATTAACTATGGTGGAACAAGAGGCATTAGGAGCTCAGATTACACTACAGGAAATAGAAGAAACAATTAGTTCGTTGAAGAATGGCAAAACACCAGGACCAGATGGCTTTAGTAATGAATTCTATAAAAGATTCTACGAGATAATTTCTCCACGGTTGCAAGATTTATATATATACACTTTTAAAGAAAATAAACTACCAGAAACACTAACTGAATCAACTATTACACTTATACCAAAAAAGGATAAAGATCTAGAAGACCCAGGCTCATATAGAGCTATTGCACTCCTAAATACAGACCAAAAAATATTAACAAAGACCCTAGCGAGAAGATTGAGTAATTATATTAGTAAACTAATAAATCCGGACCAATCAGGGTTTATACCAAAGAGATACTCATTTAACAATTTGAGACGGTTGTCTAATATAATGTACTCACATAATATTGAAGAAGAACTAGCAATTATTTCATTGGATGCAGAAAAAGCTTTTGATCAAGTAGTATGGCAATATTTATTCAAAGTATTGGAAAAATTTAATATGGGAGATAATTTTATTTCATGGGTAAAACTACTATATGATAAGCCGACGGCTAGAATACTGACTAATAATATATTATCCCCGAAATTCTATTTAGCAAGGGGCAATAGGCAGGGGTGCGCATTATCGCCCCTGCTTTTTGCACTAGTGATAGAGCCTTTAGCTGAAAGTATAAGAAGCCATCCGAACATTCATGGGTATATTACCAAACACTCAAATAATAAAATTTCATTATATACAGACGACATAGTATTATATATTACAAATTCGCAAACTAGCATACCAAATATACTATATTTAATAGAGGAATTTGGTTCTTTTTCAGGATATAGAATAAATTGGAACAAAAGCGAAATTATGACGATAAAACTTCAAGAGTCGACACATCTGTTGAAATTCCCTTTTAGAATTACAACAGAAAAATTTAAATATTTGGGCATCCAAATTGCTAGGAACTATAAATCATTACTCAACGCAAACTATATGCCTTTATTAACTAAATTAAATGGGCTGATTAAATTTTGGAAGACACTGCTGCTGATGTCATTAATAGGCAGAATAAACGCGATAAAATGATCTTCTTACCACAAATATTGTACCTATTTCAATCATACCAATATACATACCTAAAAAATATTTCAAAAAATTAGATTCTGATATTATAAACTTCATATGGGATTATAAATCACACAGAATTAAAAATAAACACTTGTGTAAATCTAAAGAATCAGGGGACTGACACTACACCCCAACTTATTGTATTATTATTGGGCAGTGAATATTAAAAATATAATCTACTGGTTGGACAGTTCTGCCCAACAGGTAGATTGGATAAGAATGGAGAAAGAGGATTGTTCCCCTTATAATATAGGAGCGATCCTTCTTTCTTACCTCCGATAAATCTGAACAATTTTTGTAATATACAAGAAGAATGCAATTATTCAATAGTATAATAAGAATTTGGAAACAAATAAAATTAACTTTAAAATTAAGAAAATTATCGCTTCTTTCTCCAATAGCTAATAACCCCTCATTCAAACCATCCATTATTGATAAAACGTTTACCCATTGGGAAAGAATAGGAATTAAAATGATGGGAGATATGTATGAAATGGGAAAACTTTTATCATTCCAACAATTACAACTAAAATATAATTTGCAAAGTAATCAATATTTCAACTATCTTCAAATTCAAGATTATTTGAAAAAGTATATACAAGGATAGACATAGAAACATAGAAACATAGAAATTAGGTGCAGGAGTAGGCCATTCAGCCCTTCGAGCCTGCACCGCCATTCAATATGATCATGGCTGATCATCCAACTCAGTAACCCGTACCTGCCTTCTCTCCATACCCTCGGATCCCCTTAGCCACAAGGGCCACATCCAACTCACTCTTAAATATAGCCAATGAACTGGCCTCAACTACCCTCTGTGGCAGAGAGTTCCAGAGACTCACCACTCTCTGTGTGAAAAAAGTCTTTCTCATCTCGGTCTTAAAGGATTTCCCCTTATCCTTAAGCTGTGACCCCTTGTCCTGGACTTTCCCCAACATCGGGAACAATCTTCCTGCATCTAGCCTTCCCAACCCCTTAAGAATTTGAAAGTTTCTATAAGAATCCCCTCTCAATCTCCTAAATTCCAGAGAGTATAAACCGAGTCTATCCAGTCTTTCTTCATAAGACAGTCCTGACATCCCAGGAATCAGTCTGGTGAACCTTCTCTGCACTCCCTCTATGGCAATAATGTCCTTCCTCAGATTTGGAGACCAAAAACTGTACGCAATACCAGGTGTGGTCTCACCAAGACCCTGTACAACTGAAGTACGAACCTCCCTGCTCCTGTACTCAAATCCTTTTGCTATGGAAAGCTAACATACCATTCGCTTTTTTCACTGCCTGCTGCACCTGCATGCCTACTTCATGACTGGTGGTACCATGACACCCAGGTCTCGCTGCATCTCCCCTTTCCTAATCGGCCACCATTTAAATAATAGTCTGCTTTCCTGTTTTTGCCACCAAAGTGGATAACCTCACATTTATCCACATTATACTGCATCTGCCAAACATTTGCCCACTCACCCAGCCTATCCAAGTCACCTTGCAATCTCCTAGCATCCTCCTCACAGCGAACACTGCCCCCCAGCTTAGTGTCATCCGCAAACTTGGAGATATTGCCTACAATTCCCTCATCCAGATCATTAATATATTGTAAACAGCTGGGGTCCCAGCACTGAGCCCTGCGGTACCCCACTAGTTACTGCCTGCCATTGTGAAAAGGACCCGTTTACTCCTACTCTTGCTTCCTGTTTTGCCAGCCAGTTCTCAATCCACATCAATACTGAACCCCTAATACCGTATGCTTTAAGTTGTATACTAATCTCTTATGTGGGACCTTGTCGAAAGCCTTCTGGAAGTCCAGATATACCACATCCACTGGTTTCTCCCCTTATCCACTCGTACTAGTTACATCCTCGGAAAATTCCACAAGATTCGTCAGACATGATTTACCTTTTGTAAATCCATGCTGACTTTGTCCAATGATTTCACCACTTTCCAAAATGTGCTGCTATCCCCATCTTTAATAACTGACTCTAGCAGTTTTCCCACTACCGATGTTAGACTAACTGGTCTGTAATTCCCCGTTTTCTCTCTCCCTCCCTTCTTAAAAAGAGGGTTTACATTTGCTACCCGCCATCCTCAGGAACTACTCCAGAATCTAAAGAGTTTTTTGAAAGATTATCACTAATGCATCCACTATTATCCTGAGCTACTTCCTTAAGTACTCTGGGATGCAGCCTATCTGGCCCTGGGGATTTATCAGCCTTTAATCTATTCAATTTACCCAACACCACTTCCCGACTGACCTGGATTTCACTCAATTCCTCCTTTGACCCCACAGTTCCCTGCTATTTCCGTGCAGATTATTTATGTCTTTCCTTAGTGAAGACGGAACCAAAGTAGTTATTCAATTGTCCGCCATATCCTTGTTCCCCATGATCAACTCACCTGTTTTCTGACTGCAAGGGACCTACATTTGTTTTAACTAACCTCTTTCTCTTCACATATCTATAAAAACTTTTGCAGTCAGTTTTTATGGTTCCCTGCCATTTTCTTTCATAATCTATTTTTCCTTTCCTAATTAAGCCCTTTGTCCTCCTCTGCTGTCTCTGAATTTTCTCCCCAGTCCTCTGGTAATGCTGCTTTTTTCTGGCTACTTTGTACGCATCATCCTTTGCTTTGATACTATCCCTGATTTCCCTTGTTGATCCACGGATGCACTACCTTCCCCGATTTATTCTTTTGCCAAACTGGGATGAACAATTTTTGTAGTTCATCCATGCAGTCTTTTAAATGTCCCCCCTTTCCATTGTATATCCACCGTCAACCCTTTTAGAATTAATTGCCAGTCAATCTTGGCCAATTCTCGTCTCATACCCTCAAAGTTACCTTTTCTTTAAGTTCAGAACAGATTGTTTCTGAATTAACAATGTCACTCTCCATCCTAATGAAGAAACTCAAACCATATTATGTCACTCTTGCCCAAGGGGCACGTATAACAAGACCCTTCCTCATTACTCAAAACCCAGTCTAAAATAGCCTGCTCTCTCGTTGGTTCCTCTACATGTTATTTAGATAACTATCCCGCATACATTCCAAAAAATCCTCTTCCTCAGCACCCCTGCCAATTGAATTAACCCAATCTATATGTAGATTGAAGTCACCCATTATAACTGTTTTGCCTTGTCGCCACGCATTTCTAATTTCCTGTTTTTGATACCATCCCCAACTTCTCTGCTACTGTTAGGTGGCCTGTACACAACACCCATCAGCGTTTTCTGCCCCTTAGTTTGTAGCTCTACCCATACCGATTCCACATCCTCCAAGCTAATGTCCTTCCTTCCATTGCTTTAATCTCCTCTCTAACCAGCAACGCTACCCCACCTCCACCTTTTCCTTTCTCTCTATCCCTCCTGAATATTGAATATCCCTGGATATTCAGCTCCCAGCCTACGTCACCTTGGAGCCATGTCTCCGTGATCCCAACTATATCATAAATCATTAATATCTATCTGCACGTTCAACACTCGTCCACCTGATTTAACGAATACTCCCTTGCATTGAGACACAAAGCCTTCAGGCTTGTCTTTTACAAACGCATTTACCCCTTATACAATTTTGCTGAAAAGTGGCTCTTTTTGATTTTTGCCCTGTTTTGTCTCCGCCACTTTACCTTTCACCTTGCTACCTAATCTTCTACCCTCATTTTACACCCTCCTGACTCTCTGCTCTTGTACCCATCTCCCCTGCCACATTAGTTTAAATCCTCCCCGACAGCACTAGCAAACACTCCCCCAAGAACATTGGTTCCATTCCATTCCAGGTGCAAACCGTCCTGTTTGTACCGGTGCCCCACCTCCCCCAGAACTGGTCCCAGTGCCCTAAAAATTTGAATCCCTCCCACCTTGCACCACTTTTCAAGCCACGTATTCATTTGCATTATCCTCCTATTTCTACTCTGACTGGCCCGTGGTACTGTAGTAATCCGGAGATTACTACCTTTGAGTCCTACTTTTAAGTTATCTCCTACTCCATAAAATTCACCTTGTAGGACCTCATCCCTTTTTTTACCTATATCGTTGTGCCAACATGCACCACGACAACTGGCTGTTCACCCTCCCCCCCCTACAGAATGTTCTGGCAGCCGTTCAGTGACATCCCTGACCTTTGCACCAGGAGGCAACATACACATCCTGGAGTCTCGTTTGCGGCCGCAGAAAGCCTATCTATTCCCCTGACAATTGAATCCCCTATTACTATTGCCCTTCCCCTCTTTTTTCCCCCCTCATGTGCTGCAGAGCCACCCATGGTGCCATGAACCTGGCTGCTGCTGCATTCCCCTGATGAGCCATCTCCCTCAACAGTATCCAAAATGGTATACCTGTTTAGGAGGGAGATGACCGCAGGGGACTCCTGCACTACCTGCCTACTGCTTTGCTGGCTATTGCCCACCCGTTCCCTTCTTGTCCTCTTACCGTTTGCCTGCGGTGTGACCAACTCACTGTACGTGCTATCCACGACTTTCTCCTGGATATCAAACTTTAACCCCAGATCTACTGGAGGAAGGAATGAATAGAAAGGCAGAATCAAACAATTTAATATCTTACTTATATAATATAATTCTAAATATAGAAACACCAACGACAGAAGCAATTAGAAGAAACTGGGAACAAGAGTTATTGATAAAAATTCCGAACGATAGATGTGATAAAAATTTATTATATGTAAACAAATGTTCAATGAATGTAAGACATAACCTAATTCAATTAAAAAATTTACATAGGATTATATAATTCGAAAACTAGACTGAATAAAATATTTTTCAAATCGTTTCCACCCTCTGCGACAAATGTCTAACTCAAAATGCCTCTAGCACATTCCTTTGTCTCTTGTTACAAAACTGTACTACATTTTGGAATGACATTTTTGGAATTTTTACTAAACTAAACACAAAATTGTGAACCCCAATACTGAACTTTTGACTATCTTTGGATCAAATGGAAGGGGAAGTAAACTAACTATATTCCAAGAGGCTGTTTCTTAATTATGTCTCCCCCCCCTAATAACAGCAAAAAAAAACTTATACATGAATTTTGGAAAACGCACCTACACCAACATTCAAAATGTGGATCTCAAACATGTCTGAAAAAAGCTCAAACATCTTGAAGAAATTGGATTCCTCTTACTAGGCACAAAGTAATGACCCAATTCTTAAAGACTTGGTCTCCGTTTATCAACTTTATACAAGCAACATAACATAACCTTAGAAATTAAATGTTTAGAACTGGGTGACGGATGGGCAAAAATATGAGATAGGTAGATCTCTCCTAATCTCTCTTTTCTTTTTACTTTTTCCTTCTCTTTCAATCTTTTAACTTCTCACCTCTGTCCTTTATTTGTTTTATTTTTTGTTTTCTGTTTCTACTCGCTTGTCTATCTATTCCGACACTCTTTATTTCTTTTTTCTCTCACTGTTCTTTTATTATTGAACTAAAAGTCTGAAGTCGTACAAGAATGAGGATATGTATTTATGTATTAGGTACTTAAGTACCAGACTACTGTACTTACTTCTAACAAAAATAAACAAAAACAAAAATACAAAAAAAAAGAACTAGCCGACATAAGTGATCAGACTACAGCAAAGCTTGTTACAGAAAATGAACGTCTAACGGATTTATTGACCAAAATAACCGAGAAATGTACTGAACTAGAAGGTCGCCAGAGAAGACAAAACCTAAGAATCGCGGGTATTCCTGAAGGGCGAGAGAAAGATGAAGATCCCCGAGAATTTACTGCGAATCTACTGCAAAATGTTTTATCTCTGGAACAAAAGCCTTTATTAGCCCGAGCACACAGAGTGAGGAGACGTCAGACAAGACCTAAGACAAATGATGATAAATATGACTATGTCCTGGAGGAGATGATGCAAAAAACTTCGAGAAACAGAAACCTTGTATTTGAAGGACATAGGATTAGTATCTACCGAGATTACCCAGCAGAAGTTTCCAGGAAACGAAAAGCATTTAATGAATCTAAAAGTCTCATTGAGGGGGGTGGAAAACTTGAAATATGGCCTGATTTACCCAGCTACTTTAAGAGTTACTTTTAACAAGAAGGAATATTTCTTCTCCAATCCTGAGGAAGCACTGGACTTTGCCCGGAAGATTAAGACCTGAGAAGGCCTCATCAGTCGATGAATATACTGACTTTCATGGACTTTACAAGAATCTACAAGACTCTGTAAGACTTTATAAGACTTTGCAGGACCGGATGGAACTGGATAACGCTGTGGATGGAAGCTGAGGAGAAAGATGTGGATCGGAAGACCTCGCATGGATACGAATAATTAGTATAACTACATTACTAATACAAACAACTAATAAAACATTTTTAAAATTATACTGTGGTATATTCACTAATCACTAATTTTACGACTAATATAATAACTAATAAATATTAAAATTATATTGTATCACTTTTATTAATTAGAATTAATCATTATTACTAATGACTAATGTTCATTTATATTGGAATGATTAGTCAAATATAGAGCCGGATTTCATTTGTTCCTTTTGGAGATTTTTCTTTTATACCAGTAATTTTCATTTTTATCTCTTCTTTTCCTTTCTTTTTGTGCATTTTTTTTATAATTAGATTTTCAAATAAGTTTTAATTATGTATTTTCACATTTTCGATTATTATAATCTGAATATTTCTCGTTCTTCTTTTCTTTTTTTCAATTTAATACCCCCGGTAAAATATCATTATGGAATAACAATTCCAAATAACCAGGGAGCTGGTTAAGTTAGTAACATCAACTACGGAAGTCGGTAGATGGTTAGCCATGCTAGTATGGCTAGCACTAACTACAATAATACTAGATGTAGTTTTTTCTTCCTTTGTGCACTATACTAACCTCTTAATCTATCCTCTCTTCTTTTCTTTTATAAACTATTATTGTTTTTTTTTAGTTTGAATGGGAGTTTATATATTGATCAAAGGAGATATACACGTGAGAGGCATTCAAAGGACTTAAAATTCATCTATTTCGTTGTTCTTGTGTAAGGTCGGTCTGTCGAGCTGAGCATTGGCCCTATCACAGACCCCCATAGACAAAAGATGCAGACTTAAAAATGGGGAAAATTAACGGGGAATGAAGGAATAACGTTTTAGCTGAACGTTAAAGGTATTAACAAAACAATTAAGAGAGGTAAAGTATTAGCACATTTAAAAGCAATTAAAGCTGATTAATTTTTATTCAAGAAACTCATTTAAAAAAAGAGGCTGAAGCCATAGGCTAAAAGTTAAATGATAGATAAAACGTATCACTCTTCTTTACACACAATCAAGAGTTAGCACTATTTTTCGTAAGGCATTTTATTCAAACATACATTCAACTATAACTGACAACGATCGGCAGATACATTATTGTAATAGGAGAATTAAATGCACAAAAATGATTTTTGTTAATGTATATGGACCAAACTTTGATAGTCCATTGTATGTTAAGAAAATACTTAACAATATTCCGGAATTAACCTAATAATTGGAGGAGCTTTAAATTGTACATTAGATCCTTACTTAGACAGATCTACAAGACAAAGGAAAATTAAATCACATTCCAGTGACTTATTAAATGCATATATGGAAACTACTAATATTAAAGATGTTTGGAGAGTGGAAAATCACACTGGATGAGAATACTCCTTTTACTCGCAGGTACATAAAACCTACTCAAGAATAGATTACTTTTTGGTCGATGCCAAACTTATTTCACTCACTTATAATTCTAAATATCATAATATTATAATTTCAGATCCTGCACCTTTAACATTTAAGATTAAAATAAATGGTAAAACAGAAAACGGGACAATGGAGATTTAATCCACAATTTTAAAAACAAAATAACACAGAAATATATTACAGAACAGATTAGAGATTATCTTTGAAATAAATGATAAACCAAATATCTTTTCCTTATTAAGGGAACTTTAAAGCATAATCTCCGGGGAATTATGATTTCCTCTCAAGCATATTTATAATAAAAAGAAACGAAGGGATCAACAAGAACGAAAAGGAGATTAAGCAATTAGATACAAGAGAATGCAGCGAATCCTTCCATCATAATGCATAATAAAATTGCAGCACTAAAATATAAATTAAATAAAATTTATTCCAATCAAGTTGTAAAATTTTATCAAACACACATAATCAATGTACAGTTGATTTGAGAAAAACCTCAAAAATTTATTGGCTCGCCAATTAAGGAAGATGTGGCAGAAAAATAATCCACTGATTAAATCACATAATGGCGAACTTTTAATACGACCTAAAGATTAATGATGAAGAATTTCTGCAATATTATAAAAACGTATACACCGCTATAACAACAGAAAATAAGATAGGAATAGAAGCATTTAAAAAAACATGTAATCTGAAGGGGTTGGACTCACAAAATAGAGAATCATTAAATGCTGAAATTTCAGTAAAAGAAATCCAAGAATCTATTAGATCATTAAAAAATGATAAAACACCGGGACCAGATGGTATTGGCTCGGAATTTTATAAAATATTTTATGATCAGATTGTACCACGTCTGAAAACATTATATGAATATATAACACAGCATAAACTACCAGAAACGTTAAACGAATCTATTATTACACTTATAACGATATAACGATATAACCATATAACAATTACAGCACGGAAACAGGCCCTCTCGGCCCTTCCAGTCCGTGCCGACCATTTGTTTTCCCCTAGTCCCATCTACCTGCACTCAGACCATACCCCTCATTCCCTCACTCCCATATAACCTATCCACTTTACTTTATTAAAGTTAGAATCATCCTGCATCCACACTTCTGCTGGAGCTCATTCCACACAGCTGAGTAAAGAGAAGTTCACCCTCACGTATACCCTAAACTCTGTCCTTTAATTCTCATGCATGCCCTCTTGTTTGAATCTTCCCTACCCTCAATGGAAAAACTATCCACGTCAACTCTGTCTATCCTTTCATCATTTTAAAGACCTCAATCAAGTCCCCCCTTAACCATTCTGCACTCCAAAGAATAAAGACCTAACTTGACATTCAACCTTTCTCTGTAACATAGTTGCTGGAACCCTGGCAACATCCTATAAATCTCCTCTGTACTCTCTCTATTTTTGTTTGGACATCCTTCCTATAACTAGGCGACCAAAATTGTACACCTTACCCAGATTGGTCTTACCAATGCCTTGTACATTTAACATTACTCCCTACTCTATATTCAATGCTCTGATTTATAAAGGCCAGCACACAAAAGCTTTCTTACACCCTATCTACATGCGATTCCACCTTCAGGGAACTATCACAGTTATTCCTAGATCCCCTCTGTTCCACTGCATTCCTCATTTCCCTACCATTTACCATGTACGTCTATTTTGAAATTTTCCTCCAAGATGTAGCACTTCACACTTATTCAAGCATTAACCTCCATCTGCCATCCCTTTCAGCCCACTTTCAAATGGCACAAATCTCTCTGTAGACTTTGAAAATCTACTTCATTATCCACACACCACCTATCTTAGTATCATCTTGCATACTTACTTATCCAATTGTCCACCCCCATCATCCAATCATTGTGAAATGACAAACAACAGTGGACCAACACAGATCCCTGAGGCACCCCACTGGTCACCGGCTCCAACCTACAACAGCCATCCACCAATACTCTCCTGACATCTCCCATCAGCCACTGTTGAATCCAACTTGCTACCCTGCCATTAACACTCAAAGATGAACCTTCTTAACCAACCTTCCATGGGAACCTGTGTCAAGGCCTTACTGAAATCCATATAACAACATCCACTGCTTTACCCTCCATCAATTTCCCTCGTTACCACTTCAAAACTTCAAGAAGGTTTGTCAAACAAGACATTCCAGGCACAAATCCATTTTGACTGTTTTTCCTGATCAGACCCTGTTAATCCAGATGCTTATATATATATTATCTTCTAAGTATCCTTTCCATAATTTGCCCACCACTGACGTCAAACTAATAGGTCTATAATTGGGGGCTAGGTTTATTCTTTGAACCCTTTTAAACAATGGAACGAACATGCGCAGTACGCCAATCCTCCGGCACTATTCCCGTTTCTAATGACATTTGAAAATTTTATTTCCCTATCATAGCTCCTGCGTATTTCTACACTAACTCCCTCAATGTCCTAGGAATATCCTGTCAGGACCTGGACTATCCACTTTTAATAGTTTCCATATCTACTTCTACTTTCCCCCTTAACTCACAGAGTTCAATATCCGTCTCCTTGGTGATACCGAGAAAAATAAATTGTTCAATATCTCCCCCATCTCTTTTGGCTTCTGCAGATAGCTGTCCCATTCTGGTCTCTAATGGTCCAATTTTATCCCTCGTTATCCTTTTGCTAATTAATATAGCTGTAGAAACCCTTTGGTTTACTTTCACCTTTCTTGCCAAAGCAACCTCATATCTGCTTTTTAGCCTTCCTAATTTCTTTCTTAAGATTCTTTTTACATTCTTTAACTCTCTACACCTCAATCTACTCCCATGCCTCCTATAATTACTTGTAATATCTCACTTTTTTGAAATCAAGTGTCCAAATTTCCCTTACTCTTTCCAATTTTACTATTTCCTTTCAACCTAGCAGGGAATAAAGATTCTGACTCTTACAATTTCCCCTTTAAATGACCTCTATTCTCTTCTACATCCTTCCCATGAAACAAAGTGTCCAATTCACTCTTTACAAATCCTTACGCATTCCCTCAAAGTTAGCCCTTTCTTCTCCCAATCAAAATCTCCACCCTAGTCCATTCTGACTCTCTCCATAATATTATATTGAAACTAATGGTATTGTGATCACTGGTCCCGAAGTGCTCACCAACGCATACCTCCATCACCTGACCTGCCTCATTTCCTAACAGGAGGTCCAGCACTGTCCCATCTCTGGTCTATACCTCTATGTACTGCTGCAAAAAAACTATCCTGCACACATTTTACAAACTCCAAACCATCCAGCCCATTTACAGAATGTGTTTCCCAGTCTATTTTTGGAAAATTGAAATCTCCCACAATCACTACCAGATCTTTGTTTATACCTAAAATGAACAAAGATCTGGATGAACCAGGATCATTTAGAGCTATAGCCCTTTTAAATACTGATCAAAAGATATTAACAAAAATATTAGCACAAAGGCTAAGCACAGTTATTAACAAATTAATTCACCCCGATCAAACAGGATTTATACCAAAACGATATTCCTCAAATAACTTGAGACGGTTATTCAATATTATATATTCGAAAAGAGGTATTAAAAAAGATCTAGTAGTCATTTCGTTAGATGCAGAGAAAGCACTTCGATCAGGTCGAATGCCATATTTGTTTTCGGTTATGGAAACTTTTTTAAATTGTGAGAGAAGTTTCATTACTTGGATCAAATTATTATATACTAACCCAACACCAGAAAATACAAATCAAATGCTATCAACTAAATTCAGTTTATCTCGAGCTGGTAGACAAGGTTGCCCTTTATCCCCTCTAATGTTTTGCACTTGCAATAAGAACCGTTAGCTCAGAGGTGAGATCACATCCTGAAATATTGGGTATGATACTAGAGACTCTAAAAATAAAATTCCTTATTACGCGGATGATGTATACTCTATATTAACAAATCCAGAAATAGTATCCAAAATTTGTATATAATTAATAACTTAATTCGATCTTTTTCAGGATATAGTATTCATTGGAATAAAAGAGTGAACTTATGTCAATAACATAAATAACTTACACATATTACAACATTTCTTTTAAGATAAACAAACGAAAAAATTAACATATCTGGAATTTATGTTAACAAAAAGATTTGATATTTGTTTAAATCTAACTTCCCACTATTATTTATAAATTAAATACGAAATTTTATATTGGAAAACACTACACAAACAAACTAATTTCAATGTTAGGTAAAATAATGTAATAAAAATGATTTTTCTCCCACAAATATTATATTTTACCATTAATTCCGATATATATCTTCCTAAAAACTTCTTTAAGAAGGTGGACTCCCTAGTTACTAACTTATTTGGATTAATAAGAGCCATAGAATAAATAAAAAACATTTAAGTAAAATAAAAATAAATGGAGGTTTAGCCTACCAAAACATTATGTTTATTACTGGACAGTTAATATTAAAAATATGAATTTTGGTTGAAGAGACAATAACCAACCCAATTTTGGTTAAAAATGGACAAGAAGATTGTTCTCCTTTTGAAAATCAGTTCAATAATATTTGCTAATATTAATAAGAAAGAAAACATATAGTGAAAACTCGATAATAGAAAGTGGAATCCGTATTTGGAACAAATAAAGAAAACATTAAAATTGGAAAATTTAACCACTAGCCCTACCATTGTAAATAAAATTGACATTTAAACCTTCAATGATGGTAAAGGCTTTTTACTGGAAAAATAAAGGGAAGTTATCAAGATGGCATCTCTACAAGGAAAACTCCTTTTCCTCTCATTTCAAGAAATACAACAAATTAATGGATTACATTCTAAGATTATTTTAGATATCTACAAATCAGAGGACTATTTAAAGGCAAACACACAGATTCTAGAAATAGAAAGACAGAAATTTTAGATGAATGTCTAAATAAAACATCCGGCACTGAAAAAATGATTTCATATAATATATATATAATATCCTATTGGAAAATGAATGTCCATCAACAACATATTATAGGACAATCTGTGAAAAATGAATTAGGTCAAATTATAAGACCAGAAGTATGGGATAAAGTTTTTACAACACATACACCATTGCTCGTCAAATGCAAGACACTCTCTCATACAGTTTAAAATATTACATAGAGTACATTACTCAAAACCAAACAACATAACATCTTTTCCAAAGTATCTGCCATATGTGGATAAAATGTCCGCACTTAGAAGCTAATCTGACACACTCATTACAATGTGTAAAAATTTACGAAATTTTTGGATAGAAATAGTTTAGGATAATTTCGAATGTTGTTAATATGAATCTGACTCCTGAACTCAACTTAATAAATACTCAGAATCTGGAAACAGATTCCACTTAATAACAACGAATCAAAAGTACTTTTATTGATTTATGTTTAATAATTGAAAATAAATTAATATTCAAATTCTGGAAAAGGTCCTACATCCCCCACAGTCAAAATGTGAATACAGAAATATGTCCCGGAGACGACTCGCTCTGTGAAAGATTAGGCTTGTCCCTAATGGACAGGTTGGATCGTTTTTAGAGGGATATGGTCTCCATATATTGAATATTTACAGGGTCAAAGTGGCTCAGTGCGGGGGCTTGACTGAGACCTGAATAATAGAATGGATGAAGAATTACATATAATAAATCATGGTTATATCTCCGACGATGGATAGTTGTTTAATACTCCATTCACTTCCTTACTTTCTATATTATTTTTCTCTATCTTTTCCTACTTTATAAAAAAAAATAAAAAAAGAAAGAATGAGGGATCGAGGGGAGGAGGGAATGAAGAAAGGAAGAAAGGAACAAATGGAGGAAGGAAGGAAGGAAGAAATGAATGAAGGAAAAAAGAAATAAAGAAAGAAAGGAAGAATGAAAGAAAGGGAGGCAGGAAGGAAGGAAGGCAGGAAGGAAGTAAGGATGTATAGAAGGAAGGACGGAAGGAAGGAAGGAAAATGAAACGAAAGGAAGGAAGAAAGGAAGAAAGGAAGAAAGGAAGAACGGAAGAAGAGAAAATGAAATGAAAGGAACGAATGGAAGAAAAAAAGGAAGGAAGGAGGAGGATGGAAGAAAGGGAAGAGAAAGGGAGGAAGAGGGGAAGGAGAAAGAGAGAAGAAAGGGAGGAAAGGGAGAAAGGGAGAAGGGAGAAGGGAGAAGGGAGAAAGGACATAAGGAAGGAAGAGAAAGGAAGAAATAAAGAAAGGAAGAAAGGAAGAAAAGAAAAGAAAGAGAAAGAGAGGAATGAAAATGGAAAGAAAGAAAGAAAGAAAGAACGAAAGAAAGAAGAAAGAAAGAAAAAAGAAAGAAAGAAAGAAAGGAAAGAAAGAAAGATAAGAAAGAAAGAAAAAGAGAAGAAAGGAGAGAGATAGAGAGGAGGAAGAAAGAAAGGAAAAAAAAAGAAAGAAAGGAGAAAAAAGGAAGAAAAGAGAGAAAAGATAGAAAGGAAGGAAGGAAGTAAGGAAGGAAGAAAAATGAAACGAAAGGAAGGAAGAAAGGAAGAAAGGAAGAAAGAAGGAAGGAAGGAAGGAACGAAGGAAGGAAAAAAAATAAATAAAGAAAGAAAAGGAAGGAAGGAAGGAAGGGAAAAGAAAGGAAGCAAGGAAGAAAAAAAGAGAAATGAAGAAAGGGAAAAGATATAAATAAAGAAAGGAAGGAAAGGAATGATGGAAGAAGGAATAGATAGATGGATAGATTGGATTTATATGGGTTGGATGATATAAGGGAAGGAAAGAAAGGAGAAAGGTAGGTATGAATAGTATTGAATGGAAGTAATATGAAACGAAAGGTAAGGAAGAAAGGAAGAAAGGAAGAAAGATAAAAGGAGGGAAATGAAAAGACAAGGAAGGATGAAAGGAAGATGGATGGGATGGAAGGAAGGAAGGAAGATGGAAGGAAGGAGGAAGAAGGAAGGAAGGAGGAAGGAGGAAGGAGCAAGGAGAATGGACAAGGGGAGAAGGGAGGAAGGGAGGAAGGGAGAAAGGGGCAAGGTGGGGAGGAGGGAAGGAGGGAAGGAGGGAAAAGGAGGGAAAGGAGGAAAGGAGGAAAGGAGGAAAGGAGTAAGAGGGAAGGAGCAAAGAGAAAGGAGTAAAAAGAAAGAACGGAAGAAAAAGGAGAAGGAAATGAAAAGAAATAACGAAAGAAAAGAAAAAACGAGGAAAGGGGGGAGGGAGGGAAGAAAAAAGAAGAAAGAAAGAAGAAAGAAAGAAAGGAAAGGAAGAAAGGAAGGAAAGAAGGAAGAAGGAAGAAGAAGGAAGAAGGAAGGAAGAATGAAGAAGGAAGGTAAAGGAAGAAGAAAGGAAGGAAGAAAAAAGAAGAATAAGAAAAAAAAAAGAGAAAGAAAGAAAGAAAGAAAGAAAGAAAGAAAGAAAGAAAGAAAGAAAGAAAGAAAGAAAGAAAGAAAGAAAGAAAGAAAGAAAGAAAGAAAGAAAGAAAGGAAAGAAAGAAAGAAAGAAGGAAAGACAGGAGGAAGGAGGAAGATGGAGAAGGAGGAAGAAATGAATGAAGGAAGGAGGAAGAAAATGAAATGAGAGAAGAGAAAGGAAGAAAGTGGGAAAAATGAAACGAAAGGAAGGATGAAAGATAAATGAAAGAAAGAAAAAAGAAAGAAAGAAAAAGAAAGAAGGTAGGAAATAAGAAAGAAAAGAAAGAGAAAAAAGAAAGAAAGAAAGAAAGAAAAAAAAAAAAAGAAAGAAAGAAAGAAAGAAAGAAAGAAAGAAAGAAAGAAAGAAAGAAAGAAAGAAGGAAAGACAGGAGGGAAGGAGGGAAGGAAGGAGGAAGGAAGGAAGGAAGGAAGGAAGGAAGAAAGAAAGAAAGAAAGAAAGAAAGAAAGAAAGAAAGAAAGAAAGAAAGAAAGAAAGAAAGAAAGAAAGAAAGAAAGAAAGAAAGAAAGAAAGAAAGAAAGAAAGAAAGAAAGAAAGAAAGAAGGAAAGAGATAGAGGGAGGGAGGGGCCTGTTTCCGTGCTGTCATTGTTATATGGTTATATGGTTACAAAGAAGGAAAGGAAGGAAGAAAGAAAGGAAGAAAGAAAGGAAGAAAGGAAGAAAGAAAGGAAGGAAGAAAGGAAGGAAGAACGGAAGAAAGAAAGAGAGGGAGGGAGGTAGGAAGGAAGGAAGACAGAAAGAAAGAAAGGAAGGTAGGAAGGAAGGAGGGAAGGAAAGATGGAAGGAAGAAGGAAGGAAGGAAGGAAGGGAGAAGGGAAGGAAGGAAGAAGGAAGGGAAGGAAGGAAAAAATGACGGAAAGGAAGGAAGAAGAAGGAAGGAAGGAAGGAAGGAAGGAAGGAAGGAAAAAATAAAGAAAGAAAGGAAGGAAGGAAGGAAGGAAGGAAAGAAGGAAGCAAGGAAGAAAGAAAAGAAGAAATGAAGAAAGGAAAAAAGAAATAAATAAAGAAAGGAAGTAAGAAAGGAAGGAAGGATGGAAGAACGGAAGGAAGGAAGGAAAATGAAACGGAAGGAAGAAAGAAAGGAAGGAAGAAAGGAGGAAAGGAAGGAAGAAATGAATGAAGGAAGGGAGGAAGGAAGAAATGAATGAAGGAAGGGAGGAAGGAAAATGAAATGAGAGGAAGGAAGAAAGGAAGAAAGGAAGAAAGGAGGGAAATGAAACGAAAGGAAGGATGAAAGATAGAAAGAAAGAAAGAAAGAAAGAAAGAAAGAAAGAAAGAAAGAAAGGAAGGAAAGAAGGAAGGAAATAAGAAAGAAAGAAAGAGAAAGAAAGAAAGAAAGAAAGAAAGAAAGAAAGAAAGAAAGAAAGAAAGAAAGAAAGAAAGAAAGAAAGAAAGAAAGAAAGAAGGAAAGACAGAAGGGAAGGAGGAAGGAAGCGAGAAGGAAGGAAGAAATGAATGAAGGTTGGAGGAAGGAAAATGAAATAGAGGAAGAAGAAAGGAAAAGGGAGGGAAATGAACAAAGGAAGGATGAAAGATTGAAAGAAGAAGAAAGGAAAGAAAGAAAGAAAGAAGAAAAGAAAGGAGGAAAGAAGGAAGGAAATAAGAAAGAAAGATAGAAAAGAAAGAAAGAAAGAAAAAAGAAGAAAGAAAGAAAAGAAAAGAAAGAAAAGAAAGATAGAAAAAGATAAAGAAAGAAAGAAAGAAAGAAAGAAAGAAAGAAAGAAATTAGAAGGAAAGACAGGAGGGAAGGTGAAGAAAGGAGAAGTAGAAGGAAGGAAAAAGAAAGAAAGAAAGAAAGAAAGAAAGAAGAAGGAAAGAAAGAAAGAAAGAAAGAAAGAAAGAAAGAAGAAAGAAAAAATGAAAGAAAAGAAAGAAAGAAAAAGGAAAGACAGGAGGGAAGGAAGGAGGAAGAAGGAAGAAAAATGAAGGGAAGGGAGGAAGAAAGGAAATGAATGGAAAGGAAGAAAGAAGAAAGAGGAATGAAACGAAAGAAGGATGAAAGATAATAGTAAGAAAGAAAGAAAGAAAGAAAGAAAGCTAAGAAAAAGAAAGAATGAAAGAAAGAAAGAAAGAAAGAAAGAAAGAAAAAAGAAAGAAAGAAAGAAAGAAAGAAAGAAAGAAAGAAAGAAAGGAATGGAAAGAAGAGAAATAAAAAAAAGAAAGAAAAAAAGAAAGAAAGAAAGAAATGAAGAAAGAAAGAGGTAAGACAGGCGGAAGGAGGGAAGGAAGGAGGTAGGAAGATGGAAGGAAGAAAGAAAGAAAAGAAAAATGAATGGAAGAAAGAAGAAGGAAGGAAGGAAAGAAGGAAGGAAGAAGGAAGGAAGGGCACAGGAAGGTAGAAGGACGAAGAGTGAAGGAAGAAAGATTATAGATAGAAAGAAGAAGGGCAAGGGGGAAAACGTTGATAGAAGAAAGGAAGAAAGGAAGGAAGGAAGGAAAAGAAGGAAAAAGAAAAAGAAAGAAAAGAAAGGTAAAAGATAGGAAGAAAGGAAGAAAGAAAGGAAGGAATAAGGAAGGAAAGAACGGAAGAAAAGAAAGAAGAGGGAAGGGAGGTAGGAAGGTCGGAAGAAATAAGAATGAAAGGAAGGTAGGAAGAAGAGCGAAGGAAAGATTGGATGAAAAAGGAAGAAGAAGGGAGTAGGGAAGGAAGGAAGGTAGGAAGGAAGTAGGTAGACGGGAAGGAAGGAAGGTTGGAAGGAAGGAAGAAGGATGGTAGAGGAATTTTATTAATTATAAAGGTAGGAAGGATGGTTGGAATTTTGTGGATAGATTGTTTGATATGATAGAAATGAAGAAAAGTAAAATAAATAATTAAGAATGGATGGTAGTTAGTGGAAGGTTGGTTGTAAGGAAGGTTGTAAGGGTAAGGATTAGGTTGGATGAAAATTAAGTTGGTTGTTTTGTTTTGTTTTAGGTAGGTTGGTAGGGTGTTGGTTTTGATTTGTTGTGGATGTTTTTTGGTTATTTGAGGGTTTTGTTTGTTTGTTGGTTGTAAGAATAAGAAGAATGTTAGATTGAAAGATAGTTAGATGGATATAGGTTGGTTAGTAGTTTGTTTGTATATGTATGTAAGTTATAAGAAGAATATTAATTTATAAAAGAAAGAAAGAATGAAAAATGAAAAAATGAAAGACAAAGAAAGAAAGAAAGAAAAAAAGAGAGAAAGAAAAGGAAGTATAGAAAGAAAGATAAGAAATGAAAAAAGAAAGAAAGAAAGATAGGAGGGAAGGAGGGAAGGAGAAGGAGGTAGAAGAAGAAATATGAATGGAAGGGAGGTAGGAAAAAATGAAATGAATGGTGGAAGGAAGAAATGGAGGAAAGACTAAGGAGGAAACTGAAAACGAAAAGTGAAGGATGAAATTATGGAGGAAAGAAAGTGAAAGAAAAAGAAAGAAAGAAAGGGAAGAGAAAAACAAAGAAGAAGGAAGGGGAAAAGAAGGGAAGAAATATAAAAAGGCGCGAAGAAAAAGAAAGAAGCGAAAGAAAGAAAAGAAAAAGAAAGAAAGAGAAGAAGAAAGAAAGAAAGAATATAGAAAAAGAAGAGAAAGAAAAGAAAAGAATAGAAGCAGGAGAAAGAAAGAAAAGAGACAAAAAAAAGAGACTGAAAGAGAAAAGGTCGGAAACGTTGGGGAAAGAAAGAAAAAATAAAGG
>CM069144.1:62567423-62623315 GCA_035221665.1 Okamejei kenojei | reverse complement strand
TAGATTATATTAATAGTTAGAGATTGATGGATATGAGAGGATAAGATAGAGGGGGATAAAAGGGGGTAATGGTCGCCAGCCTCCCTTTAATGTAATTGTTGTTTGCTTGCCGATTCAAACACGGTGGACTTGCCAGGCAGGAAATTATTAATAAGAAGAAGTGAGCAATACACACAATAGAAGCACAGAACTATCGAGAGTCCGTGCGTATCTATACCCTACTTGGCTGTATCCGACGACTTCCATTGACCTTAGACCCTGAAGGGGTAGGTCCGAGGTGGATGCCCCAGGAAACTTCGCAGGCCTGGAAGTCGGCTGTCCGCTGCATAGACAACAGTCCAATTAAGCGTGGAGCTTCTTAAATGGTCCAACAATCTCCACGGATCACCGAGAACAAGAACCATCCACTAGCCGGCAAACCCGCTCACTCCTCATCGTCTCCACCAGAAGCATAATAGTGCCCACTGCTATTTGACGATTACCAGTGACAGCCATGAACCAGCTGAACCAAGCATGAGAAGATCTGGATTGTAGTGAAGTTGCCGTTTTCTACCCAAACAGTGAACGCCTGCACCACAATTTGCGCAACCATTGATGGCCTACGTATGCACCTCTCTGGATCAATCTCAATAATACCTTGACGAAAAGTTTCTCCACGGCATAACCTTTTGCAAAACCCTATCGTGATTATGTGTCCAGTAAATAGCAATGATCACTGGCACTCCCTAGCACGCCCAGTATAATAAATTGCCTGCTAAACTCCATATAGGCCCACACTAAACCCCAAATCGGCGGTTGTGCCATAATTAAACCGCCCACCGCCGCATCAGTTTGCTTGAGACCCTGTACAACAGTAAGGGACTGGACAAAGGAGGCCCAAAACATGGCTCAGAAACTCCATCGTCAGAGTTCACACCATCATCATCCGCAACACCTATAACAAACCATAACAAGCTGCGATACATCAGCTAAGAATCCACTACCTCCATACCAATAAATAATACAACGACCATTTAGGGCAAGCCAACCAGCGGCCTGCATGGGAAATGCGCGCCGGTCCTCAACCTCCATAACGTTCACATCCGAAGCACGAATGTATGAACCGCCGTTCACTATGAGGTAATGGTCGGCTCCTACTCACCGGTATTACCCTCCTGTAGTACCATAGGTGGCGATTTCGGCAGCCTGGACATATGGGGAAAACTGTTAACCACAAGATGAGTTTATTTTACAAAGTGTCAAAGGTATATAATTCGTGGGAGGTATAGATTCCCATACCCACTTTCGCCTCTAGGAATTTACGCTATCCCAAAAGAGTGGAGGCAGGTCATGCTAAATTTCTAATGGCAGCAGGGAAAAGTGTAATTGGATAACCAAGCATCGGACATATTGAGTAATACCTCGATTTAAGGCATGAGTTGAACACTTGTGTACAATATACCCATGTCAAAATGGATGCGTTTGGAACAGCTAGGTGGAGTGCTTTACTCAGGTGACTTTATGCATGTATCAGTTTGAAAAAGCATGCTATATACGTGCCATCGCGGAGGCTCACAGGGAATTCTGAAGTTGTATGAAGGGTGCATTGCTAATAACCATCACAGCTAAGCTGTTTACCAAGTTGTATTACCTTATTGCTCTTCTCCACACCAAAGATTATAGTGATGGCATGTTGATGAAATCCTTATAATGGGGCAGAACCCTCCAATTGGCAATTCAAGGGTGGCTGCCAACCCAAGCTCTGCTTTGAAAGCTGATTGTATCCATCCAACAAATCAAAACTCACCCGCTACGTGTTATGGAATTTGGTGTTCCAACTTAGACACTATTTAATGCAGTTTATCATCCCCACAAATTAAAGCTACTGCTATATCAAAGAGTGCCACAATCTGGCTTGCGCCAGGGTATCGACCATGGTGCAAACAGCGAAATTATGGTATTGGTAACCTAAATGTACTTACATTCCCAGCGCACGATTCGGACCGGCTACACTACAGACATTCACAAAGGTCACAATCACACAAGGCTTTTAAAAAACAAATGCTGTCTTTTTTAAATCGGCCACTTGTTGTTACCGACCGGGAAGCTAGAAACAAGCTAAAATGTGGGATATATAATATTAAAAGAATGTCATTGACTATTAGAATGTCAACCCTGATGGTGTGCTACTAACTAGACGCAAGTGCACCAGGCGGGAGCAACGTGGTACGATGTCCAGTTGTGGTGGCCAGATGAACTCTCATGATCTACATTCTGGAGTCACATGGGATAAACTATATAGAAATGCTGGGGGGTGTTTCATGGACTGCGGCTTCTGTACTAATTCATGGGATTACATGTCCGCTTTCGAATAGATTAATGCTACGAATAATGGTTTACATCAATTCATATGTATATTAGGTCCTAGTTTTGCAAAATTGGCTAATACAATTTGCACTGGTGCATTGAAAATAATATTTGATTACTGCGACCTATTTGGCCTGGGAAGCTTAATTCAGGCGGACTACCAGTTCCACGTGTCTTCAATGACAACAATTGAGTGGATGTTTAAACCCCAGATTTTGAGAGATATTATAGCTCAAGTGGGACACAGATATTGACCTATTGCGTCCAGGCTGAACCATTAGAATACAACGTATGTGTTGTGGGATACCAGACCCTGGTAAAGCATTGGATGCATTTTAATCCATTGGGAATGGGTGCTACCGTTCCCCCTGGCACCACACCATTTCATATTGCAGAAAATTAAACTAACTCTGCACTGACATTGGATCATATCCCACTGCCTACACAACCATGTACCTCGATTTTGTAAAATTTAAACAAACAACCATGATGTCGATTGGGAAACATCCCAAATTGAGTACACACCTCCATTACAGGGGTCAGTCATCCTTGCATTTCATTAAATTTGTTGCTTGCAGTTCGTAAAGACCGCTCAACCTGCGGCATCGTCGGTCAAGACCATGAACCTTATTTGCTAGCACTCGTCGGAATCCACCTCCCAAACATATCTCACTCAAATCAAAATGGGATTCTGTGCCCGATCAACATGTCCCTCCAAACTCGGCAACAATACTGATTTGTTGGAGTTTCTACAGGCCTCCATTTTGATGCAGGCCGCAGCTAAGTGTCCATCAACAGCGACCAGGAGTAACCTGTATCAGACCTGAAGAGAAGTATCAGCTCGCAACCACCTGGTGCCTAAACTAATGAGAGTATCAATACCAATCCCTCCACGAACCCAGAATATACAGTAACGTGGGATTGGGATCATGCGGACCCTACTTGAGAGAGCGAGGGCTCCAATAGATACTACCATTTGAAACAGCTCACCTAGGTGGTGATGCTCATCGGCATCTGGCGACCAGCCAACGACCCAGATGTTACAAAACTACTGCGACTGGACGCCATGGTGGCCAACCCTGGTCATATATAATGCGTTGTAAAAGGTATTAATACAGAGTTGCTACTAACGTTTTAAGTCTTATTCCACCCAGGACTGCAGCGAGAGCCATGAAGGTCCCATGGACCACATTTTTGCCACTGCGGGCTGGGCCATGAAAAACCTGTCAACGGTCTATAAACACAAGTCTCGGCAGTTCCTGCACATTCGCCAAAGCTATCCTGGTACCGCTCATAAATGTTCTGGCCCCAATTTAAGGGGTTGTTGTTTATTGATTATTTATGTGTTATATTTGTCAGCCGCTGTCAACTGAACTCCAAGAACAGTCTTACGCCATCAAATGGCGCAGTGGTATTAACAGGACTGTTCAGGCGTGAATCACAGAGCTTGAATCTCTTCACAAGTCACTCACGGTGACTCCGAAAGTAAATAGTAATTAAACGATAACTTACAATTTGAAGTTTGATCTGTATTTTTACAGGAGTCGCGGTGAGGAGGTGTGCCCACCCTCCCACCCTCTATCAGCAGGTCAAACAGGTTTTCTACGGTTTTTCATCGTACGTAGTTTCAGTCCATGGTTGTTCTGTGATTCCACCACTGCTGCTTTGAAGGATGCTGCGCACGTGCTGGCGGGCTTCACGAAATCCCCTCACCCGACTCCTCTAAAATACAGATCAAACTTCAAAAATTGGTAAAAGTTCTCGTTTAATCTTCCTATTTTCCCACTGTGTTCGGGGTACCAGCAACCCTCAGCTAGGTCCTGCTGCGGCCGTCCAATGTACTGACGGGGTAAGTCCAGTGCCCTCACCACCGGAACCGCGGCTTCCAGGATGTCCCCGCCGCGCCGCAAACAGAAGCACTAAATTCCTGCCCACATACCGCAGGGGGGGCCGGCATGGCAGCTTATGTTTGATGATTGTCAGATTTTTAATGTATGGGAGTCAAGGGATTAAGAGATCTGTACGGAAAAATGGCATTGAGGTCAAATAATCCGATATGGCATTGATAGGCATGAAGGACCTCTCTCCTGCTCTCTTTCTTATTTTCTGATGTTTGTAGGGTCTTACAGATAGTGAATAATCCCTCCCCTCCGCTGTCAGATACTATAGGCGCAAACACTCTCTAATAGCCCATCCTGGTGAGACATACCTGAACAGAAGAAAATGCTGGTCAGCTGGTTATAAATGCTTAGAAAGAAAGCGTCATTGATCCATAGGAACCCAGCGCATGGTGAATTAAATTGGAGAAGAGCATCTGGGAGAGTACTTGAGCTACTGAAGTCTCATTGAGGGAGCACATAGAGACAAGGAAAACATAACATGGACCCAAGCCCACCCACTCTGTGAGCACTTCCAGATGCTGTAACCTTCTCAGAAAGTCTTACCGAACTCGAATGGAAATACATCATTCTCATCGTGCATGCACTAACCAGGGAAAGAAATGTTTATGGAAAATAGTTGCGGTTGGTTGTTTTTAGTGACTGCAACTGTCCGATGTTACTGAGAAATCCGTGTGGCAACCCAGAAAGTAAGACATTGAAACAGGATGGCCATCGTCTAGCTGTTTGGCTGTGACAAAAGCACTGCAAAGACTCTTTCTGAAAGGAATCGTCATGTCAATTTAATTCATTGCCATTGCACAAGTATAGTGTAATACCGTACAATTTTTATTTTCTTGCAGCAGCATTATCTCAAGCACATAGACCGCATATAAAACACAAACAGCCAATAACGCAACAATCTACAACACAGTAAAAAGAAAAAGACAATGCAAAAAACGAGACATTGGTGCAAAGAACACAATTTGGAAAACAGCTCATTTACGCAAAAGTGAACAAATCGTGATCTTTGCTGAAGTAGAAAGTAAATTAAATGAGAACTTACCACTCAAAGTTTGATCCTTTTTTTATGTAAGATAACGTTGAGGGATTATGTAAAAACCCCCGCCAGCGCTTGCTGTTCATAACGTCAAAGCAGCGGCATAGCTCGGCCACCGACGGCCCTGTCCCCCGGAGCTGCACGAACGCCGGCAGCTTTAACGCAACGGTGGGGGCTGGAATGCAGAGTCGGGCGCTCCCGCAATGCAGGACGACCTACCCGAATGGGTTCCACTATGGAGCTGCAAGCAACAGGTCCAGACTCCCGAGCCCCTCCTTCCTCAAAAATAAGGGGGTTACAGGTACGTGGAGCAAGGGTCTTGTTTTTCCTTTACAGCAAACCTCTCCCCGAGCTCCAGTAGACCCGAGGGGGCTGGGCCGGGGACAGCCGAACGACAGGGAGCCCTGCATAGTTGCATTGCGTACCGCAGCCAGGATTATCTGCCATCGTGCAGCCCGGGGCAGAACACTGCTGCGTCGTGTAGGGGCCTGCTGGAGCAGATACCGCCGACAACACACCCCGTCAGGCTGCGGTCAAGGGCGGAGGTGGCAGCAGGATTGCGATCGGTCCGCTCAGCTCACTGCGTCGAGTGGCCGACCATGCGCCTCCACGCCAAGTAATGGTGTAAGTGTGGAGGTAAGCTTGCCACGGACTCCCGGGGAGCCAGGTTCCGGGGGCCGGCGCCGAGTCAACTCAACCTGCCTCCTTATCTGCCAAGGTGGGCCGCCACAGTCTGGGGAGAAGACAGACTAAGCGAGAGTCCCCGTGCGGGAGGTCGTATGACCCCTACACTACTTGGGCTGTAGGTCACGACGACCTACCATTGGGACCATAGACCCTAAGGGGGTGAGGTCCGATGTGGAAAGCCCCGTGAATTCGCAGGTCCTGGGGAAGTCGGCTTGTCCGCTGCATATAGCAGGGACGGTCGCATTAAGCGGTTGGAGCTTCTTAAATGTCCAACATCTCCAGCGGGACCTGGAGGAACGTGAAGAACGGCATCCACTAGCCGTGCAAGGACTCCGCTCAGCTCCTCATCGTCTCCAGCCAGTAACATTAATGATTGCCCAGCTGCTGAGATTTGACGATGACCAGGGAACAGCCAGTGACCGCTGAACCAGAAGCATGAGGAGGATGCTGGATGTGGTAAGTAGTGAAGTTGCCGTTTCTACCCAGACAGGTGAACCCTGCCACCACGAATTTGGCGGGCACCATTGATTGCCCTACGTATGCACCAACTCTGGAGTCAGATTCTCAATAATACCTTGGAGAAAGGTTCTCCACGGGCATAACGGCGTTTTTGGCAAAACCTGATCGGGGGATAATGTGTCCAGTAAATAGCATGATGCACTGGCACGTAAATCCTATGCAACGCCCAGTATGAGATATATTGCCTGCGTAAGAGC
Organism: Okamejei kenojei; assembly: GCA_035221665.1. Classification (NCBI taxonomy): domain Eukaryota; kingdom Metazoa; phylum Chordata; class Chondrichthyes; order Rajiformes; family Rajidae; genus Okamejei; species Okamejei kenojei. The sequence continues at coordinate 62,616,629 of CM069144.1, read as the reverse complement.
TCCATATAGCCCACACTAAACCCCAAATTCGCGGGGTTGTGCCGACCATATACCGCTCTCCACCGCCGCATCAGTTGCTTGGAGACCTGTACAAACAGTGAAGGGACTGGACAAAGGAGGCCAAAACAGTGGGCCTCATGAAACTCCATCGGTCAGAGTTCACCCCATATCAACCGCAACAGCCTAATACAACCAGTGAACCAAGGCTGCCGGATAGGCACAAAAAGATTCTACTACCTCCATCTCAATAAATACAACGACCATTAGGGCAAGGCCACAGCGGCCTCAGTAGGAATGGCAAAATGCCCCGGGCCGTCAACCTCCATAACGTCACCCGAAGCCGTATGTATGGAACCGCCGTTCACTATGGAGGTAAGGGGGTCTAGGCTCCTCTCACGCCGTAGTATCCCTCCTGTACGAATAGGTGGGCGATTGCGGGCACCTTGGACATAGGGGAAAACTGTAACCACAGATGAGTTTATTTTACAAAGTGTTCAAGGTATATAATTCGTGGGGAGGTATAGATTCCCATACCCATCATTCGCCTCGTAGGAATTTAATACTCTAATCCCGAAAAGAGGTGGAGGCAGGGCTGCTGAAATTATAGTGGCGAGCAGGGAAAAGTTGGTAATTGGCATAACCAAGCATGGACATATTGAGTTATACTCGATTTTAGCTGAGTTGAACACTTTTGTACAATATACCCATGTCAAAATGGATGCTTTTGGAACAGCTAGTGGATGCTTTACTCAGGGTACTTTATGGCATGTAATCCATTTGAAAGAAGCATGCTATACGTGCCCACCGCTGAGGCTCACAGGGAATTCTGAAGTTGTCTGGAAGGGTGCATTGCCTAATGGAACCATCACAGCTTAGGCTGTTTACCAAGTTGGTATTTTACCTGTATTGGCTCTCTTCCGACAACAAGATTATAGTGATGGCATGTTGGATTAAATCCTTATAATGGGCAGACCCTCCAATTGGCAATTCAAGGAGTGGCTGGCAACCAAGGCTCTGCTTGAGAAGCTGGGTTGTAATCCATCCCAGACAAATCAAAAACTGCACCCGCTACGGGTTATGGATTTTGGTGTTCACCTTAGACACTAATTAAATGAAGTTTATCATCCCCTAACTAATAAAGCTACTGCTATAATCAGAAGAGTGCCCACAATCTTGCTTGCGCCAGGTATCGACCATGGTGGCAAACAGCGAAAGTTATTGGTATTGGTAACTCTAATATTGGAACTACATTCCCAGCTGCACGATTCGGACCGCTACACTACAGAAATTCACAAAGGGTCACAAATCACAGCATTTAAAAAACAGAATGCTGGCTGTTTTTATCGGCCACTTTGGTTACCACCGAAGCTAGAAACAAGCTATAATGGTGGGGTAGATAATATTAAAGAATGTCATTGACCTATTTATGGATGCGCAACCCTGGATGTTTGCTACTAACTGACGCAAGTGCACCAGGCTGGGGAGCAACTGGTACGATGTCCAGTTGTGGTGGCAGATGGAACTCATGATCTACATTCCTAGTCACATGGATAAACTATATAGAAATGCTGGGGTGGTTTCATGGACTGCTGCGGGCTTCTGTACTAATTCATGGGATTACATTGTCCGCTTTCGAATAGATAATGCTACAATAATGTTTATCATCAAGTCATATTGGGTATATTACGGTCGCTAGTTTGCAATTGAATTGGCTAATACAATTTGGCACTGGTGCATTGAAAGAAATATTTGGATTACTGCGACCTATTTGCCTGGGAAGCTAATTCAGTGGCGGACACCAGGTCACGTGTCCTTCAATGACAACATTGAGTGGATGTTGAAACCTCCCCCAGATTTTGGAGATATTATAGCTCAAGTTGGACACCAGATATTGACCTATTTGCGTCCAGCTGAACCATCGAATACCAACGTATGTGTTGTTGGGAACCAAACCTGGGGTAATAGGCATTGGATGCATTTTTATCCTTGGGGGAAATGTTGCTAAACGCGTTTTGCCCCCATGCTGCCTCACCAGTCGGATATTGCAGAAAATTAAACTAGACTCTGCATCCTGACATATTGATCATTCCCGACTGGCCTACACAACCATGGTACCCGAGTTGTAGAATATAAAAAAAAAACAACCATGGATGGATTGGGAAACATCCCAAATTGATTACTCACTCCATTACAGGGGGTCAGTCATCCTTGCCATGGTCATTAAATTTGTGGGCTATGTGCATTCTGAAAAGACCGCTCAATCCGGGCAGGCATCTCGTCAAGAGCCATGAACCTTATTGCAGCATCGTGTCGGGAATCCACCCGCAAACAATATCTCACTCAAATCAGAAAGTGGGAGGTTTTCTGTGCCCGGAACAACAAGTCCTCCAACTCGGCAACAATACTGGATGTGTTTGGAGTTTCCTAGCAGGCCTCCATTTTGATGCAGGCCTCAGCTACAGTGCCATCAACAGCGACAGGAGTACGCGTGTAATTCATACCTGGGATATTAAGAATCAGCTCCCCCCACCCTGGTGTCTAAACTAATGAGGGGAGTATTCAATACCAATCCCTCCACGACCCAATATACAGTAACGTGGGATGTGGGATCATGCTGACCCTACTGAGGTGCTGGGCTCCAATAGATGAGCTACCATTTGATACAGCTCACCAAGGTGGTGATGCTCATGGGCACTGGCGACAGCCCAACGAGCCCAGATGTTACAAAACTGCGACTGGACCGCCATGGTGGCCCAACCCTGGTCAAATAAATTCTTTGGTAAAGAGTTATTAAAACAGAGTTGCTACTAACGTTTTTAAGTCTTATTCCACCAGGACATGCAAGCGATGAGAGCCATGAAGGTGCCCCATGGACCACATTTTTGCCACTGCGGGCATGGGCCAAGTGGGGAAAAACCTTTTCAAACGGTTCTATAACAATCTCTGGCCGTTTCCTGCGACATTCGCAGAAGCTATCCTGGGTACCGCTCAGTAAATGTCTGGCCCCGAATTATGGGTTGTTTGATGTTTAGTTGATTAATAAATGGATGTGAAGATTTTTCAGCCGCTGTCCAACTGAACTCCAATAACAGTCTTACTCCATCAGAAGGCGGCAGTGTGATAAGCATGGACGTGTGTTCAGGGCGTGAAATCACTGAGCTTTGAAATCTTCACGAAGTCACTCACGTGACTCCGAAGTAAAATAGTAAGATTAAACGAGAACTTACCAAGTTTGAAGTTTGATCTGTATTTTACGAGGAGGTCGCGGTGAGGGATTTTGTGCCCACCGCTCCACCCTCTATCATCAGGTCAAACAGGTATTCTACGGTTTTCATCTTACTATTTTCAGTCATGGTTGGTTCTGTGATTCCACACTGCTGCTTTGAAGGATGCTGCGCAGGCGTGCTGGCGGGGTCTTCACGAAATCCCTCACCGCGACTCCTCGTAAAATACAGATCAAACTTCAAACTTGGTAAGTTCTCGTTTAATCTTACTATTTTCCCTCCCGTGTCGGGACCGCAACCCTCCGCAGTCGCTGCTGCGGGCGTCCAGATGTACAACGGGGTAATCCAGGTGCCTCACCACCGGAGACCCGCGGCTTCAGGATGTCCCCGCCGCGCCGCAAACAGAAGCACCACAGACCGCAGGGCCGGCAGTGGCAGCTTATGATTGTATGATTGTCAGATTTTTAGATGTTAAGGGAGTCAAGGGATTAGAGATCTGTACGGGAAAATGGCATTGAGGTCAAATATCCGATTTGGCATTGAGTAGGCATGAAGGACCTCTCTCCTGCTCTCTTTCTTATTTAATTCTGATGTTGTAGTGGTCTTACAGATAGTAATAATCCCTGCTCCTCCCTGTCAGACACATATAGAAGCAAACACTCTGCTATGAGCTCCATCCTGGTGAGATAATACCAGAACAGAGAAAATGCTGTCAGCTGGTTATAAAATGCTTGAAAGAAAGCGTCATTGATCCATAGGAACCCCAGGCGCATGGTGAATTAAATTGGAGAAGGAGCATCTGGGAAGTACTGAGCACTGAAGTCTCATTGAGGGAGCACATAGAGACCAGGAAAACATAACATGGGAGCCCAGGCCCACCCACTCTGGTGAGCACTTCCTGCAGTAACCTACCTCAGAATCTACAGAACCCGAATGGAAATAAATCATTCTCATCGTGCTTGCACTACCAGGGAAAGAAATGTTATGGAAAATGTTGCTGTGTGGTTGTTTTAGTGGACTGCAGACTGTCCGATGTTACTGAGAATCCCGGTGGCAACCCAGAAAGGGTAGAGACATTGGAACAGGATTGCCATCGTTCTAGCTGTTGGCTGTGACAAAGCACTGTGGCAAAGACTCTTTCTGGAAAGGAATCGTCATGTCAAGTTAAATTCATTGCCATGTGCACAAGTATAGTGAAATACAGGTACAATTTTTATTTCTCCAGCAGCAGTATCTCAAGCACATAGACTCATATAAAACACAAACATGCCAATAACGCAACAATTCTACAACACAGTAAAAAAGAAAAAGACAATGCAAAAAACAAGACATTGGTGCAAAGAAGCACAATTGGAAAACAAGCTCATTGTACTGCAAAAGGTGAACAATAGTGATCTGTTGCTGAAGTAGAATAGTAAGATTAAATGAGAACTTACCAGCTCAAAGTTTGATCCTTATTTTATGAGGAGTAACGTTGAGGGATTATGTGAAGAAGCCCCGCCAGGCGCTTGCGTGTCATACTTCAAAGCAGCGGCATGAGCTGCGGCCAGCCGACGGCCCTTGTCCCCGGAGCTGCAACGGAACGCCGGTCAGCTTTAACGCAACGGTGGGCTGGAATGCAGAGTCCGGGCGCTTCCCGCTAATGCAGGGGCCGACTCACCCGAATGGGTTACCACTATGGAGCTGCAAGCAACAGGTCCAGACTCCGAGACCCCCGTCCTCCAAGAGAATAAGGGGGATACAGGTACGTGGCAAGGGGTCTTGTTTTTCTTTTACAGGCAACCTCTCCCCGAGCTCCAGTAGACCCGAGGGGGCTGGGCCGGGGGACAGCCGCACGACAGGGGAGCCCTGCAAAGTGCATTGCGTACCGCAGCCAGGATATCTGCCATCGTGCAGCCCGGGCATAACACTGCAGCGTCGTGTAGGCCTGCTGGAGCAGATACCGCCGACAACACACCCCCGTCAGGCTGCGGTCAAGGGCGGAGGTGGCAGCAGGAAGCGGTTCGGTCAGCTCAGCTCTGCGAGCGGCCGACCATGCGCCTTCCACGCCAAGTAATGGTGTAAGTGTGGAGGTAAGCTTGCACGGACTCCGGGGAGCCAGTGTTCCGGGGGCCGGCGCCGAGTCAACTCACACTGCCTCCTTATCTGCCAGGTGGGGCCGCCACAGTCTGGGAGAAGACAGACTAGCGGAGAGTCCGTGCAGGGAGTCGTATGACCCTACTTGGGCTGTAGTCACGACGACCTACCATTGGACCATAGACCCTAAGGGGGTGAGTCCGATGGTGGAAGCCCCAGTGAATTCGCAGGGCCTGGGGAAGGGTCGGCTTGTCCGCTGCATATAGCAGGGACGGTCCCCCCCCGCATTAAGCGGTTGGAGCTCTTAAATGGTCCAACATCTCCAGCGGGACCGAGAACGTGAAGAACGGCATCCACTAGCCGTGCAAGGACTCCGCTCAGCTCCTCATCGTCTCCAGCCAGAAGCATTAATGATTGCCCAGCTGCTGAGTTTGACGATGACCAGGGGACAGCCAGTGACCGCTGAACCAGAGCATGAGGAGGATGCTGGATGTGGTGAGTGAAGTTGCCGTTTCTACCCAGACAGTGAACCCTGCAACCACGAATTGGCGGCACCCATTGATTGCCTACGTAATGCACCAACTCTGGCGTCAGATTCTCAATAATACCTTGGAGAAAGGTTCTCCACGGGCATAACGGCGTTTTTGCAAAACCCTGATCGGGGATAATGTGTCCAGTAAAATAGCATGATGCACTGGCCACTCCTATGCAACGCCCAGTATGAGATATATTGCCTGCGTAAGAGCTCCATATAGCCCACACTAAACCCCAAATTCGCGGGGTTGTGCCGACCAGTTACCGCTCCACCGCCGCATCAGTTGCTTGGAGACCTGTACAAACAGGTGAAGGGACTGGACAAAGGAGGCCAAAACAGTGGGGCCTCATGAAACTCCATCGCGTCAGAGTTCACCCATATCACCGGCAACAGCCTAATACAACCAGTGAACCAAGGCTGCCGGATAGGGCACAAAGATTTCTACCTACCTCCATCTCAATAAATACAACGACCATTTAGGGCAAGGCCAACAGCGGCCTGCATGGGAAATGCGGGCCGCCGCCGTCAACCTCCATAACGTTCACCCGAAGCACCGTATGTATGGAAACCGCCGTTCACTATGGAGGTAAGGGGGTCTGGCTCCTCTCACGCCGTAGTATCCCTCCTGTACGAATAGGTGGGCGATTGCGGGCAGCCTTGGACATATGGGGAAAAACTGTAACACAGATGAGTTTTTATTTTACAAAGTGTTCAAGGGTATATAATTCGTGGGAGGTATAGATTCCCATACCCAGCATTCGCCTCGTAGGAATTTACTCTATCCCGAAAGAGGTGGAGGCAGGGCATGCTGAAAATTATATGGCGAGCAGGGAAAAGTGGTAATTGGCATAACCAAGCATGGACATATTGAGTTATACTCGATTTAGCTGAGTTGAACACTTTTGTACAATATACCCATGTCAAAATGGATGCTTTTGGAACAGCTAGGTGGATGCTTTACTCAGGTACTTTATGGCATGTCTCAGTTTGAAAGAAGCATGCTATACGGTGCCCATCGCTGAGGCTCACAGGGAATTCTGAAGTTGTCTGGAAGGGTGCATTGCCTAATGGAACCATCACAGCTTAGGCTGTTTACCAAGTTGGTATTTACCTGTATTGGCTCTTCTCCGACAACAAGATTATAGTGATGGCATGTTGGATGAAATCCTTATATAATGGGGCAGACCCTCCAATTGGCAATTCAAGGAGTGGCTGCAAAACCAGGCTCTGCTTGAGAAGCTGGGATTGTAATCCATCCAGAACAAATCAAAAACTGCACCCGCTACGGGTTATGGATTTGGTGTTCACCTTAGACACTAATTTAATGAAGTTTATCATCCCCAACTAATAAAGCTACTGCTATATCAAAGAGTGCCACAATCTTGCTTGCGCCAGGGTATCGACCATGTGGCAAACAGCGAAAGTTATTGGTATTGGTAACTCTCTAAATTGGTAACTACATTCCCAGCTGCACGATTCGGACCGCTACACTACAGAAATTCACAAAGGTCACAAATCACAGCTTTTAAAAAACAAATGCTGGCTGTTTTTATCGGCCACTTGGTTACCACCGGAAGCTAGAAACAAGCTATAATGGTGGGTAGATAATATTAAAGAATGTCATTGACCTATTATATGGAGCAACCCTGATGTGTGCTACTAACTGACGCAAGTGCACCAGGCTGGGGAGCAACTGGTACGATGTCCAGTTGTGGTGGCAGATGGAACTCTCATAGTCTACATTCCTGGAGTCACATGGATAAACTATATAGAAATGCTGGGTGTTTCATGGACTGCGGGCTTCTGTACTAAGTCATGGGATTACATGTCCGCTTTCGAATAGATAATGCTACAATAATGGTTTACATCAATCATATGGGTAGTATTAGGTCGCTAGTTTGCAATGAATTGGCTAATACAATTTGGCACTGGTGCATTGAAAGAAATATTTGGATTACTGCGACCTATTTGCCTGGGAAGCTTAATTCAGTGGCGGACACCAGGTCACGTGTCTTCAATGACAACATTGAGTGGATGTTGAACCCCCAGATTTTGGAGATATTATAGCTCAAGTTGGGGACACCAGATATTGACCTATTTGCGTCCAGGCTGAACCATCGAATACCAACGTATGTGTTGTGGGAACCAGACCCTGGGGTAATAGCATTGGATGCATTTTTATCCATTGGGGGAAATGGGTTGCTACGCGTTTACCCCATGCTGCCCTCACCAGTCGGATATTGCAGAAAATTAAACTAGACTCTGCATCTGACATATTGATCATTCCCGACTGGCCTACACAACCATGGTACCCGATGGTTGTAGAAATATACAACAACCATGGGGATGGCGATTGGGAAACATCCCAATTGATTACTCACTCCATTACAGGGGGTCAGTCATCCTTGCCATGGTCATTAAATTTGTTGGCTTGCAGGTTCTGAAAAGACCGCTCAAACCGGGCAGGCATCTCGTCAAGAGCCATGAACCTTATTGCAGCATCGTGTCGGGAATCCACCCGCAAACAATATCTCACTCAAATCAGAAAGTGGGAGGTTTCTGTGCCCGGAACAACAAGTCCTCCAACTCGCAACAATACTGGATGTGTTGGAGTTTCTAGCAGGCCTCCATTTTGATGCAGGCCTCAGCTACAGTGCCATCAACAGCGACAGGAGTACGCTGTATTCATACCTGGATATAAGTATCAGCTCCCACCACCTGGTGTCTAAACTAATGAGGGGAGTATTCAATACCAATCCCTCCACGACCCAGATATACAGTAACGTGGGATGTGGGGATCATGCTGACCCTACTGAGGAGCTGGGCTCCAATAGATGAGCTACCATTTGAAACAGCTCACCAAGGTGGTGATGCTCATGGCACTGGCGACAGCCCAACGAGCCCAAAACTGCGACTGGACGCCATGGTGGCCAACCCTGGTCAAATAAAATTCTTTGGTAAAGAGTTATTAAAACAGGAGTTGCTACTAACGTTTTTAAGTCTTATTCCACCAGGGCTGCAGCGAGAGCCATGAAGGTGCCCATGGACCACATTTTTGCCACTGCGGGCTGGGCCAGTGGGGGAAAAAAAACCTTTCAACGGTTCTATAACAAGTCTCTGGCCGTTCCTGCGACATTCGCAGAAGCTATCCTGGGTACCGCTCAGTAAATGTCTGGCCCGAATTAGGGTTGTTGTTTAGTTGATTAATAAATTGTGTTGAATTTTTCAGCCGCTGTCAACTGAACTCCAATAACAGTCTTACTCCATCAGAATGGCGGCAGTGTGATAAGCATGGACGTTGTTCAGGGCGTGAAATCACAGAGCTTTGAAATCTTCACGAAGTCACTCACGTGACTCCGAAGTAAAATAGTAAGATTAAACGAGAACTTACCAAGTTTGAAGTTTGATCTGTATTTTACGAGGAGTCGCGGTGAGGGATTTTGTGCCCACCGCTCCCACCCTCTATCATCAGGTCAAACAGGTAGTTCTACGGTTTTCATCTTAACTATTTTCAGTCATGTTGGTTCTGTGATTCCACACTGCTGCTTTGAAGGATGCTGCGCAGGCGTGCTGGCGGGGTCTTCACGAAATCCCTCACCGCGACTCCTTGTAAAAATACAGATCAAACTTCAAACTTGGTAAGTTCTCGTTTAATCTTACTATTTTCCCCCGTGGTCGGGACCGCAACCCTCCGCAGTCGCTGCTGCGGGCGTCCAGATGTACAGACGGGGTAAGTCCAGGTGCCTCACCACCGGAGACCGCGGCTTCAGGATGTCCCCGCCGCGCCGCAAACAGAAGCACCACAGACCGCAGGGCCGGCAGTGGCAGCTTATGATTGTATGATTGTCAGATTTTTAGATGTTAAGGGAGTCAAGGGATTAGAGATCTGTGCGGGAAAATGGCATTGAGGTCAAATATCCGATTTGGCAATGAGTAGGCATGAAGGACCTCTCTCCTGCTCTCTTTCTTATTTTCTGATGTTGTAGTGGTCTTACAGATAGTAATAATCCCTGCTCCTCCCTGTCAGACACATATAGAAGCAAACACTCTGCTATGAGCTCCATCCTGGTGAATAATACCAGAACAGAGAAAATGCTGTCAGCTGTTATAATATGCTTGAAAGAAAGCGTCATTGATCCATAGGAACCCCAGGCGCATGGTGAATTAAATTGGAGAAGGAGCATCTGGGAAGTACTGAGCACTGAAGTCTCATTGAGGGAGCACATAGAGACCAGGAAAACATAACATGGGAGCCCAGGCCCACCCACTCTGGTGAGCACTTCCTGCAGTACCTACCTCAGAAATCTACCGAACTCGAATGGAAATACATCATTCTCACGTGCTTGCACTACCAGGGAAAGAAATGTTATGGAAAATGTTGCTGTGTGGTTGTTTTAGTGGACTGCAGACTGTCCGATGTTAACTGAGAATCCCGGTGGCAACCCAGAAAGGGTAGAGACATTGGAACAGGATTGCCATCGTTCTAGCTGTTGGCTGTGACAAAGCACTGTGGCAAAAGACTCTTTCTGGAAAGGAATCGTCATGTCAAGTTAAATTCATTGCCATGTGCACAAGTATAGTGAAATACAGGTACAATTTTTATTTCTCCAGCAGCAGTATCTCAAGCACATAGACTCATATAAAACACAAACATGCCAATAACGCAACAATTCTACAACACAGTAAAAAAGAAAAAGACAATGCAAAAAACAAGACATTGGTGCAAAGAAGCACAATTGGAAAACAAGCTCATTGTACTGCAAAAGGTGAACAATAGTGATCTGTTGCTGAAGTAGAATAGTAAGATTAAATGAGAACTTACCAGCTCAAAGTTTGAATCCTTATTTTATGAGGAGTAACGTTTGAGGGATTATGTGAAGAAGCCCCGCCAGGCGCTTGCGTGTCATACTTCAAAGCAGCGGCATGAAAACACAGAAACAAATAGCCAAAGTAACATAGTAATGCTTTAAAAGACTATAACTACCAGATGATCTCTTAGATTATGAGGGAGGGAGTGGAGGGCACGTAATCCCTCTACGTTTCTCCTCATAAAATTACGATCAAACTTCAAACTGGTAAGTTCTCGTTTTAATCTTACTATTTTACTTCGGAGGTACATGAGTGACTACGTGAAGATTTCAAAGCTCTGTGTTTCCATGCCGTAGATGCACACCATAACGACAATCTTTTTCGGTTGACACAGTAGTGAAGAAATAATATATTGAACATTGCTTCAAATTATTCAATAACTATTTTAATAATAATAACAAAAAAACAGTAATAAAACCCCTCTGTCCCAGGGGAAATTACAAACAATGATATATAAACAAAGCAAATAAATTAAATGGAACCCAAAACAGCATTGCCTAAACCGTGGCACTGTCTGTACAGGTTTGTCATAGAATTGAGAAAATGTTGATTCTCTAGACCATCCTGCGGGCCGTGAGGACTTGATCTTAGCGGCACGATCTGAGCCTTCGCCGTGGATGTTGATGCCGCCCTGGTGGAGTGAGATTTAAATACATGAGTGTCGACTCCGCATAATTGAGAACCTGTTTCACACCATCTAGAAATAGGTTTGTACTGACACTCTTTTATATGTTTTTTTTTGTGACTAATGAGCAGTCCTGTGTCAGAACCTCTGAGACTCCTTGTTAAGTCAATATATTGGGTTAAATGTTTAACTACACATAACATTTGTCAACAGGATATGCTTTTAAATGTCACCTTGGTTTCCGGCCATCCCTGGCCTGCTTTGTTTGATTAAATCATAGACATAAAATGTAATTTCATCTAGAGACAAATGCATACAATCTATTCGTAACAATTGTAATGTTTTTGTACACGTTGTGCTGAAACCAGCGCCATTAGCATAACCACTTTAAGAGTTAATCTCTGCATAGATAATGACGTAATTGGAGCCCATTGCCGAAGCAGTGTGAGAACTATACTGATATCCCAGATTTCTGTATATCTAGGCTTGGGAGGGTTTTTTGTTAAAAAATTCCTCTCATAAATCGGGATACTAACGGATGAGACCCCGATTAGTTGTTGTTGTTCTGAAGACTGCCCTAAATAGGAGGACAAAGCACTCCGAGCACTGTTAATGGCATTATAACTCAGGTGCTCATCAAAATGCAATTTAGCAAGGAACTCCAACACATCACATGTGCTTGCAGTATCATAAGATATATTTGATTGTACACAGAACATTTCCCATTTCTTTATGTGCACCACATATTGTTTTTTAGTGCTATATCTCCAGGCTGCAGTGATAACCTCCATGGTCCTGTTCGATAATCCAAGGCCTTGGAATGGTCTGGTCAGAACCTGCAGACCAAAAAATTGATACGGTCATGTAACGGGTGACTTTCTCCTGTAACCGGATGCAACCAACAAATTACTGCAGCTGGGAATGATCATGAATGGCTGAGCCATCATTCTCAGTATTAATGGGAACCATGGTTGTGTTGGCCAATCTGGGACACCAAAACGCCTGTGGCGGTGTCACGCTCTATTTTGGTGAGACATTTCGTGATCAGACAAAATGGAGGGAATGCATAAAAGAATGAGTGCCTCCAATCTAACGAGAACGCATCCAGAGCCACTGCTCCTGGATCTGGCTCCCATGAAAAATATTTAGGCAACTGGTTGATTCAATCTGGATGCGGAACAGATCAATATCTGGCAACCCAAATCGAGTGACAATTGTTTGAAAAATCTCAGCATTCAACATCCATTCTATATTGTCATTAAACTTTCTCGACCTATGGTCTGCCACCACATTGTCTATACCTGGTAGATAGATGGCTGAAACCCAGATGTTCCTTGAAATACCACCAATGCCAGATGAGGTTAGCCAAGTTATCACATGATACTGATCTTGCTCCTCCCATATGATTAAATCTATGCCACTGCTGTGGTGTTATCAATCTGGAGTTGAACGTGTGTAAATTAGTCATTGTGGAGCAATATGCTTTTAACAAAACCCATAAAATTGCCCCCAATAATTCCAAATAATTTATCTCTTGTGTGTGGAAGAATCAAAACCTTGTTCAATTCCATCTACCCCCACAGCTAGGCTCGGAGTCTGTAGCCCCCCCATCCGAGAGCGCTTACATCAGTCTGTAAGATCACTGAAGGATCGTGCACCAAAATGTTATTGGTAGCTTGACTAACATTAACAATCCACCACTGCAATTCTGCTAGAGCTGTGGGTTGGCAACAGCATAACCATAACATAACAGCAAAATGGCCTGCATGCTCTTTATTTAATAATAATAATAATAATAATAATAATAATAATAATAATAATAATAATAATAATAATAATAATAATAATAATAACTTTATTACGGACTCAAGGTCCAGACAAGGGGCAACATTACATTAAAAATGCATTGCATATCAAATATCATAAATATATATAAAATCATGGTAAATCACATAAAAACATCATAATTTATATATTAAAAAAACCCCCACAATACTTAAGTTAAAAATCCAGAGTAAAAAATGATCAATGTCGTACAACGAGACAACGATTCCAGTGTCTCCACAACTGGGATTCGTAGCGTGTAGTGCTAACCCTTATGTTTGTCAAGGCCACAATAAGCACATTTTTAGAGTCATTTATCCTGCAAATGAATTTATTACACGTGGTGTCTTAGGATACTTCTAAAGTACTGACTGCTGCAGCCACAAACATATTACTGGCACTACACCATCTTGGTTGCCTTATCAGTGTTCTCATGGCATCGTTATATGCCACCTTTAGTCTCTGCATACTTGTCTTTAAATAGTTCGACCACAGGTGCGCAGTGTGGAGGGTGTGCAGTATGCTCTAAATAGCAACATCTTCACCACATCTGCACACGCACCAAATTTACGCAAGAGGATATTCGCCTGTAATATGTACCATATACGCAGCCCCAGAAATAGCAGATGCCTTAGTGATAATTTTTCAAAACTCTTTAGATTCTGGAGTAGTTCCTGAGGATTGGAGGGTAGCTAAGTGTAACCCCACTTTTTGAAAAGGGAGGGAGAGAGAAAACGGGGAATTACAGACCAGTTAGTCTAACATCGGTAGTGGGGGAAAACTGCTAGAGTCAATTATTAAAGATGGGATAGCAGCGCATTTGGAAAGTGGTGAAATCATTGGACAAAGTCAGCATGGATTTACGAAGGGTAAATCATGTCTGACGAATCTTATTGAATTTTTTGAGGATGTAACTAGTAGAGTGGATAAAGGGAGAAGAGTGTATGTGTTGTATCTGGACTTTCAGAAGGCTTTCGACAAGGTCCCACACAAGAGATTGGTATACAAACTTAAAGCACACGACGTATTGGTGGTTCAATATTGATGGTGGATAGGGAACTGGCTGGCAGACAGGAAGCAAAGAGTAGGAGTGAACGGGTCCTTTTTCAGGATGGCAGACAGTGACTAGTGGGGTGCCGCAAGGCTCAGTGCTGGGACCCAGCTATTTACAAAATACATTAATGATTTGGACAAGGGAATTTAAATGCAACATCTCGAAGTTTGCGGATGTCAGAAGCTGGGGGGCAGTGTTAGCTGTGAGGAGGATGCTAGGAGGCTGCAGGATGACTTGGATAGACTGGGTGAGTGGGAAAATGCATGGCAGATGCAGTATAATGTGGATAAATGTGAGGTTATCAACTTTGGTGGCAAAAACAGGAAGGTAGACTATTATTTGAATGGTGACCGATTAGGAAAAGGAGAGATGCAGCGAGACCTGGGTGTCATGGTACACCAGTCATTGAAAGTAGGCATGCAGGTGCAGCAGGCTGTGAAGAAAGCGAATGGTATGTTGGCATTCATAGCAAAAGGATTTGAGTACAAGAGCAGGGAGGTTCTACTGCAGTTGTACAGGGTCTTGGTGAGGCCACACCTGGAGTATTGCGTACAGTTTTGGTCTCCTAATCTGAGGAAAGACATTCTTGCCATAGAGAAGGTTCACCAGACTGATTCCTGGGATGGCACGACTTCCATATGAGGAAAGACTGGATAGACTCGGCTTGTACTCGCTGGAATTTAGAAGATTGAGGGGTGATCTCATAGAGACTTACAAAATTCTTAAGGGAAAATCGTTTTTCACACAGAGAGTGGTGAATCTGTGGAATTCTCTGCCACAGAAGGTAGTTGAGGCCAGTTCGTTGGCCATATTTAAAAGGGAGTTGGATGTGGCCCTTGTGGCTGAAGGGATCAGGGGGTATGGAGAGAAGGCAGGTGCAGGATACTGAGTTGGATGATCAGCCATGATCATATTGAATGGCGGTGCAGGCTCGAAGGGCCGAATGGCCTACTCCTGCACCTAATTTCTATGTTTCTATGTTTCTATATACAGCATGCGTCGTTGCCTATAAATATCCTCATCATCTGTCATTTGTTCTGTAATAATATGCCCTAGATATTTTATCTTATTACAGACACTACGATTGTTGTCAGACAATTTAAAATCAGGATATTTTAGGCTTTTATCCTCTTTGGTTCTACAGACCATAACAGCACTCTTACTAGCATTATATTTAATGTCATGTTCCAAACCATACACGGAACATTGCAGTAAGGAGCTGCTGGAGACCAGCGCTAGATGGACTAAAGACCACAAGATCATCTGCATACATAATATGGTTCACTAAAATATTACCAATCATGCACCCAATGTTACAGGCTTTCAATTGTTTAGACAGATCATCAATATATAGATTAAAAAGGACTGGGGACAAAATTCCCCCTTGTCTAACACCATTGCTAACCCCACATGGGGTGAGACCCTATTGCCCCATTTTTATTTGCATAGTCTGGTGGGCATACCAGGTTAGGCCAGTATTTCTCACAATGTATTTAGGCACCCCTCTTAGACGCATTTTTACCAAACAGCTTTCTGTGATTAACACGGTCAAAGGCTTTGGGAGCAGCAATAAAGCACATAAGGATTGAAGAGTTTTTGCCTCTATATTTTGTTTAAAATCTCCTTTAGGGCATATATGGATAAGTCAGTGCCATGTTTTAGCTTTAAAGCCAAATGGTTATCTGTGGAGTTAACAAAACTCATGTATTCTATCCAGCAGAACTCTTTCTAAGACTTTTGACAATATGCTGGCTAAAGCTATGGGCCTGTAATTATTTAGACTGCCTACTTTACCAGCTTTGTCCTTAATAACCGGCACTAACAGAACAGACAACATTGAGTCTGGTAAGAAGCCATGAATCATAAAGCCAGTAAAAACAAATAGCTATGAGAGGAGCTATCCTCATACTCGCATACTTAAGATGTTCAGCAGAGATATGATCCAAGCCACTTGTTTTATTGTTGGACAGCTTGTTCATGGCATGATACACCTCATGTGAAATAATCACCTTCTCTTCTCTTGCTCTTTGCAAATGTTGATAATGCAAAGGTCTGAACTGTACTGCAGAAAAAGCTGCTACCAATTTCCCAATGACCTTGGCGACTTCTCGGATGGAGGGATAAAGCTTTTGTGTGAGGCAAGTACAGACATTAGCAATATCCTCAACCTTGGCTGTTGGTAATGTTACTGTCATATCAACTGAATCAATAAGAAATCCCAAATACTCAATCTTTTGGGTTGGCTGTAACTTGGACTTAGTTGGATGGACCAAAAACCCTAATGTTTCAAACACATTTTTGGTTACTGCAACCGATCCTTCAGCTGACTCTTTAGTGTTGCTGATAAATTAAGATATCATCTAAATAAGCCATGACAATGTGATTGTGGGCCCTCAATAGCCCCAGCACAGGTTTTAACAATTTAGTAAATAGCCTAGGTGCTGAGCTTAATCCATTAGGCAATGCTTTGTATTGCCACAGCTGTCCCATCCAATTTCAAGTACCTGTGATAATGAGCATGAATTGGCACCGAATAATATGCATCTTGCAAATCAATAGTTGCCATATAACAACCATGTGATACCAGCTGCTTTGCAGTAACGAAGGTGTCCATTTTAAAGTGCCTGTAGAGAACTGAAGAGTTTAAGTGAGTGAGGTCCAGAATTACTCTACAACCCATCTTTTTTAGGTCTGGGGAATATATTAGACACAAATTGTTGATGATGATTAATGGCTTTTTCAATCATTCCTTTGCATTGCATAACATAGCCAAAATATCTTTTTGTATTTGATTTATCATTGTCCCTTTTACCATTGCACCTGGATCCGACCTTCGGTCAATCTCATCAATCTCACGAATTTGCTTCACAAGATCCATTCCAAACAGGAATTCAGGCATTTGAACATTCGTCGCCTTACACAGAGCAGCAAACTTCGGATTTAGAGTTGGCCTGATGGTGATTTTTCTAATGCAATTAACTCAAAAAAACGCATTGCATAACATAGCCAAAATATCTTTTTGTATTTGATTTATCATTGTCCCTTTTACCATTGTGCCAAATGCAGTAATTGTAGCCGCCAGCAGTTGGAGGACGTGTTGATCATTCTTAATCTCATTGTTTACCTGTTCAGTCTCTGGAGCAGAAAACACCAACATTTTATTAGGCTTGTACTGTTGATGTGGAGCTATCCCTGAGATAAACTCAATGGAGAACCTGACACAGTATTTAGACGTTATACAGCACCATTCATTATAAAACAATTGTAATCTACCACCAATAGGAGGTTGTCCACCAGAAACTTTATCGTTAACAAAAAGTCCCTGTACCTCTCCAGTGGCCTGTAAGCCTGTTGTCTGCCCATATTGGGGTTGTGGCCAATCTGTCTTGGTGGGTATCCTCGTTGCCCCACTGGCCTCCCCCTGCTGGGCCCAGCACCTGGATCCGACCTTCGGTCAATCTCATCAATCTCACGAATTTGCTTCACAAGATCCGTTCCAAACAGGAATTCAGGCATTTGAACATTCGTCGCCTTACACAGAGCAGCAAACTTCGGATTTAGAGTTGGCCTGATGGTGATTTTTCTAATGCAATTAACCTCAAAAAACGCATTGCATAACATAGCCAACATATCTTTTTGTATTTGATTTATCATTGTCCCTTTTACCATAGTGCCAAATGCAGTGATTGTAGCCGCCACCAGTTGGAGGATGTGTTGATATCGAACCTCCTGTCCCCTCATAGAGGGACTCATGGGTGCCCATATTGCTGGGTTCACCGTAGGCACTTTCAGCGGTGCACAGTTGACAGGTGTCTTATACTTGTTTGTTGTCTCTGTCATCATAGATTGCTGGAGCTGGTGAGACACTAAATAATTGATATTGTTGGCAAGGTACTCTTCCAGTGCCTCACCAGTCCCCTCCGGAATAGCAAAGTTCATTGCTATTTCCGGGACACCCGGAGCGTGGCTCTTGTGCTCTGGTGTTTGCACATAAGCAGGGACATCAGAATCAGGGTCAGCTGCATCCTGCCCTGCTTCTCCCAATTCATATTGTAGGGAGGTATCCTCCAGTCCTAAACAAGGCGCTAGAAGGAAATCCCCTTGCTGGTACTCCATATATTCCTCTTGATATGGGCCTTCTTGCCCAGCTGCCTGGGGAACCACTGGGGCCTTTGACCCTTGTTTTATCAAAGTTTGGAGCATCTTCTCCATATTCTGCATCCTCCCCACATTCTTTTATTATCTGGGGGAGAGTCACCAACTTCATCAGACTCGTCTGACAACACTGGTCTGTTAGACTTTCTTTTTGCCTTCCGATGGCTATCAGCAGGCTCAGGCTGCTGAGTCTCTGGAGCTAGTGTAGGAGGTTCGCTCTCTAGCATAACTGCTGCCGGTAAAACGGCACCCGGTATCGGAACCGGAGTTGCCGCGCTAATCTGCCGACCCGATCGAATTTGCGAATCCTCACTGGACCCACGCTTAGTACGCACCCTCCTACCGGACCGCTCCATCTCTCCAACTCCTACTGACTGCTTGAGCCAGCTTGACGGAGTTTAAGTACTCGCAGGCAAAGTTTTGTAAAACCACTTACCTGCGAAGTTTCTACTTACCGTTGGTGGAGCTGCCCGTTCAGTGCGACATGCGCAGATTGTAATGACGAGCATGCGCCTGGCGGGGCTTCTTCACGTAGTCACTCCCATGACTCCGAAGTAAAATTAGATTTGTAGAATCAATATGGCACAGAAAGAGAAAGAGAAAGAGCGGTCACGATGGCGCAGCGGTAGAGTTGCAAGCCTTACAGCGAATGCAGCGACGGAGACTAGGGTTTGACCCTGACTACGGGTGCTGTCTGTACGGAGTTTGTACGTTCTCCCCGTGATCTGTGTGGGTTTTCTCCGAGATCTTCAGTTTCCTCCCACACTCCAAAGATGTCCAGGTTCGTAGGTAAATTGGCTTGGTAAATGTAAAAAATTGTCTCTAGTGAGTGTAGGATAATGTTAATATGTGGGGATTGCTGGTCAGCGCGGGCTCGGTGGGCCGAAGGGCCTGTTTCCGCGCTGTATCTCTAAACAAATCTAAAGAACACTAGGCTAATTTAATGCATGATTACTCTGAGACCAATAAAGATTTGTACAAACTTGTACCTTCAATTTTCTCTCAAACCAGCCACAGATTCCCTCCGCATCTCCCCTCCTCCTTGTTTTCTTTAATCTCCTTTTTCCAGAGAGTTCATGGAAAGGAAACTCCATCAATTATTAGGCATTGGCAGAAGGCCAGCTTTAACAGAAAGCCCACCATGGCAAGCATTCTACAACATTTCTGATCAAAACACCCACAATTTATTGTAATGAAAGTGACTTCAAAAGCCTTCTTGTAGCTTCACCTGAGAACAGGAATGGAAATAGCTTTCTCTATGCTCGTACCCATGTCACCACCCACTCCCATACATCACTATGGTCATAGCTCGGAGTAGTTGCGGTGATAATTACGGTCTAGGATTAACTATTTGCAATACATTATTATTCAATGTCAATGTGAGCACATATCCCCACTTGTTCATGGATGGTGGTTTATTTATTATCTCTGTAGAAAATCAAATAATTATTCAAGACAAGCATAAAAGAGTTGCAAACACTAATAGACAATTTCCACCCAGTGCAATTCCATTTTCAAGCAGTAATAAGCACAAAATCTGAAGAAGTGTCTCGGACCCCAAAATGTCACTCATTCCATCTATCCAGAGATGCTGCCTGTCCCGCTGAGTTACTCCAGCATTTTGTGTCTATCTCAGTGTAAACCAGCATCTGCAGTTCCTTCTACACACAAAAATCACCTCTGGTATTTCTTAACTAAATGTATTTGTGTGATTTCATTTAAGGCTTGTGAGCTGTTTTCACATGTCGACACTCAGTTAAAAACAAATCATATTTAAATTGTTCAAATGTTGAAAACCTTAAAAAAAAATTGCGGTTATCACTCCTCCACCAGTGTTGCCATTAAGTAGCTGAGCAGGTGGAGCTGTTACTGGTGCCTTAACAATTTATGCACGCCTCTGCATAATCTTTTTTATTGTTGGATTCATAACAGACGGCAAAACAGCAATCTATTTAACACTGGATCCATCAAACATTTTACGTATGGTTTTTAAAAGGTCATTAATTCAATGAACGGTATTAGGCCATTTGGCCCATCAGCTCTACGCTGCCATTCAATCATGGCTAATCTATCTCTTCCTCTCAACCCCATTTTCCTGCCATCTCCTCATAACCTCTAACACCCTTACAAGAATCTGTCAATCTCCAACAAAAATTTCTTGACTTGCCCTCCACAGCCGTTTGTGGCAATGAATTCCTCAGATTCACCCCTCCTCTGACTAAATAAATTCCTCGTCATCTCCTTTCTAAAGGTACGTCCTTTTATTCTAAAGTTATGGCCTCTGGTCCTAAACTCTCCCACTTGTGGAAACTTCCTCATTTCATTCACTCTATCCAGGCCTATTAAACTATTCGGTAAGTTTATTCTTCTAACCTCCAGCGAGACCAGGTCCTCATTCTTCTAAACTCCAGCGAGTGCATAGAAACATAGAAACATAAAAAATAGATGCAGGAGGAGGCCATTTGACCCTTCGAGCCAGCACCGCCATTCATTGTGATCATGGCTGATCATCCCCAATCAATAACCTGTGCCAGCCTTCTCCCCATATCCTTTGATTCCACCAGCCCCTAGAGCTCTATCTAACTCTCTCTTAAATCCATCCAGTGATTTGGCCAGTGAGTCCAGGTCCTCATTTTTCTAAATCAGTGAATCCAGGTCCAGCGCCTTCAAATTCTCATCATAAGTTAACCCACTCTTTTCTGGAATCATTCTCGTAAACCTCCTCTGGACTCTCCCCATGCCAGCAAATCCTTCCTCAGATACGGGGGCCAAAACTGCTCAAAATGCTCCAAATCCTTAAATGTTATTCTTAAATGTGTATTCATACACACAAATACCCAGTAAAAAAAAACATAAACAAGACTGAAAAGAGTGGTATTTCTCTGCATGCCATGTAGAGAGAAATACGATTAGATTTTCAGGTCAACAAGCGTTTGTTGGAATTAGCGAAAGCAGAAACACAATAGGATTTTGGATAAGTATGAATGATGAGGAAATGGAAGCTTTTGGATAGAATGGAAGAATGTGTATTGATACACACAAATGACCAATTAAAAATAAACACAAGACAAAGACACAAAACTCCACACTGAGTTTACCAATTTCAAATCGTTTCCAGTGCCCCCATTTTCCACACAGTAGCTTGAAACACCATCCACACAAAGCTACAGGCTAAGTGTTAGGAAATGGAATTAACGCTGATTGAAGGCTAGCATGGATACAGTGGGCTGAAGGGTCTGTGTCTGGGATATATGACTGCATGACTCCATGGTTCCATGACTCCCATAGTAATATGAAAGTTTCAATTTTGCTGTTTAATATCTTCTGGCAATTTGCCCGCTTCTCTCCGCCAAAGGACTCTGTGTGGATCTGATTGGCAATTTTCTCGCCTGATTATGGGAAATTCTATCAAGACTGGGCCCTGCTATCAGACTCCATGCAGAGTGACAATGTCCAGAGTTAGATGCTGCCACAGTAAACCCTTGAAAACTCACACACGGAAGTCCAAGTCTACAGCTGTTCAACTGAGTGTGAACAATTTAAATAAAGCCATTAGCAGATCTCATTGAAATTACAGTCCAAGATATTTAGGGAAACAGATAGGTGGATAGAGAGAAACTATTTCCCACTGGAATAAAACCACTTTGGAAATATAAAGTAGGGCAACTGCGGAGAGCATCCCTACAGAGAGAGACAACAATGCAGATGCTGCTGGAGTTGCTGCTAAGCAATTACAATATCTTCTGCCTTTATTTCAGATTTCCAGCACCTACAGTACTTTGTGATGCTATTTTGATAAATGAGGGATTCTGCAACTAGTGTAGGAAGGAAACTACAGTTGCTGGTTTTAAACCGAAGATATATACAAAAAGCTGGAGTAACTCAGCGGGACAGGCAGCATCTCTGGAGAGAAGGAATGGATGACATTTTGGGTCAAAGACCTTCTTCAGACTAGTCTGGAAAATGGAAAACGAGAGATATAGCAGTGATGTGGGCGAGAAAAAAGAACAATGAATGAAAAATATGCAAAAAAAGTAACGATGATAATGGAAACAGGCCATTGTTAACTCTTTGCTAAAGTGAAGGGACAGGCAGTCTGAAAATAGGGAGCAAGGATTGTGAGTGGCACAGTAATGCAGCTAATTGAGCTTCACAGCTGCAGAGGCTTGGGTTAAATTCTGATCTGAGAGTTTACATGCTTTCGTTGTGAGTACATGGGTTTCCCCCAAAATGATCTAATTTTCTTCCACATCCAAATGACATGTGGCTTTGTAGGTTATTTGGCCACTATAAATTGTCCCTCGTGTATGGGTGGGTGAAATAATTGTGGGAGCAAGTTGAAGTGGGTGTGTGGAAAACTAAAAATGAAATTAATGTAAAATGTAAGTGGGTAGTTGAGGGGTTACAGACTTGGTGGGCCAAAGGCCTGTTTCCATGTTGTGTCTAATTTTGTATTGTGTGAAAGTAGTTTGTAAATAATTCCTACATACAGAGGGTGAAAGAAGATTGGAACTCTCTTCACAAATGAAGATGCTCGATCTAGGTAGACAGAAATGCTGGAGTGCCTCAGCGGGTGAGGCAGCATCTATGGAGCAAATAGGCAACCCGAAACATTGCCTATTTCCTTTGCTCCATAGATGCTGCTTCACCCACTGAGTTCTCAGCATTTTGTCTACCTTCTATTTTCCAGCATCTGCAGTTCCTTCTTAAACATTGATGCTCGGTCTATTGGTCAATCTGAACCGGAATCTGGCAGACTTTTGTTAACCAATGTTTGAGGAAAAGGTGGCAAAGACAAATATAAAGCATTTTGTCACGAAACAACCATGATCACATTCAATGCCAGAACAGTCTTGAGGGGCTTAATAGCCTACTCTCTATTTATAAGGGGTATTAGCCAATTGAGACAGTGTGGAATGGGTTTTTGCCTCATCTTTGCCCTGGCACAAGATAGTCATGTCATCATGACTCACACAGGGCAGAAACAGGTCCTTAATCACACATGTCCATCCTGATTATCAAGTCCCTCGCTATCCTAATCTTTTCTATAGTCTGCTCTGCTCTGCTGGTTCAAGTGCTTTATTTAAGATGCTTCTAAAATAGCGCAAGTGTATTTGCTCCAACACCTCTCAAGCAGTGCGTTCCAGATTGCAATCATGCTTGAGTGAAAATACTTTTTCTCAGTTCCATTTTTTTAAATTTATATTTTATTTTATTTTTTTTTTAATTTTATTTATTAGAGGTAATACATCAATGTACTTCACATATATATTGTTACAATCATTGTACCCCATAATTTTATGGCTTTTAAAAGAAAAGAATAAAAAGAAAGATAGGAAATAGGTGAAAAAGTGTTTGTGATAGTGAAAGAGCGTGCCAAAGGGGAGAAGAACCCATTGGTCAAAGAATTAGAGATAAGGGGGTTAAGAGATAGACCCTAGAAAAGAAAAATGAAAAAGAAAAGAAAAAAAAGCCAGTTACTATGTTATTATACATCAACGCAAAATGAATCCACTAACTCGATAGTTTTTCCATCCCCCCCCTACCAAGGCCGTCGGTACTTGGTAGGGGGGATGAAAGTTCCCTTTTAAATTCAATATTTTTCTCTGAACAGAGAATGATTCCATTCTCTAGACAGCATTCCTTGAAATTAAAACAATGTGCCTTTGGAAAAGACTAGGCCCAAATCTTCCAAACTGAAGAAGGTTCCGTACCAACCAGCACACATGGAAATAGATGAACCGTACCTGCATGGGTGTGTCAGGTGTATTTCATATATAATCAGTCTGATTTTAGCAAGAGTAATCAAGAGATAATTCATATAAACCAAGAGCATGTTCTCTGCTATGCTCACAATCTGAGATATGAAAATGCTTTTTATCGGAAATGGCAACAAACTGTTTATTGACTACATTGCGGCTTATTATTTTCCATGTGGGACCTTGGTGTGATACCTGTTTATGATCACCAATTTATTTTAGCTTCGTATTTGCTTACCACTTCCTGTAAAATGCTAAACTCTGGATGTCCCCAGGAAATGCTAGAATAAAACAAATTATTTTTTTGGAAAAAAAGTGCACCAGGTTTACACAGAATTTTTATATTTGCAGTGAATGTTTTAGTGTTACAAATACAGGGTGGAAACAGGCCCCTACTGCCCACCGAGTCCACGCCAACTGGCGGTCATATCGTACACTCAGTCTATCTTCACACTAGGACAATTTACAGAAGTCATTTAACCTAGAAACCTGCAAATCTTTGAAGTGTTAAAGAAGGAACTGCAGATGTTGGAAAATCAAGGTACAACAAAATGCTGGAGAAACTCAGCGGGTGCAGCATCATCTATGGAGCGAAGGAGGTAGGCAACGTTTCGGGCCGAAAACCCTTCTTCAGTCTTTGAAATGTACAAGGAAACCAGAGCACCCGGAGAAAAAACACGTGATCACAGGGAGAACGTACATATTCCGTACAAACAGCACCCAACGTCAGGATTGAACCCAGGTCTTTGCCACTGTAAAACAGCACCTCTCACCACTGTGCCAGTATGAAAGATGGGCAAAGTAAAGGTTGATAGTGTACACCAGCTGTCAACAACTAAAGGTTTTCAGTCTGGCCTGCAAATAGAAATAAAAATACTAGCTAAATCTTTTTCCCTTTAATTCAGGCATTCTGATGCAATCTGTGTCTATCAGCTCTCAAAACACTCTTTACTCTTTCACCCTACCTCTGTGTTCGGACACCATTGTGGTAAATTGCCAAGCGCCCCAAAAGATTATTGCCACTCAGCAAATAGGAATCTAACAGGTTCTAGTAATGTCTGACTGTTCCTACCGACCAGTTAGTTTTAATTAAATATTCCCGTAATTACTGATACATTTGCAAGCAGCCAGTTTCAGTAACAGAACATCAACTATTTCTGTAAGTATTAATTCTACATCTTCTTGCGTATGGCAGGCACAGCCTAAAGTTTGTAGGTCAACTTGTTCTATTTGATCTTGTTTGTGCACGTCGGGTTGATTGCATTAGTCAAAACAGGGTGGACCACGTGAAGGTTGCAATCTCCCACCCCATGTATTAATTACAGACCAAGTAATGAAACAAATAAACAATTGAAAATGGTTTCTGTTTTCCAGTTAGCCCTGGCAGCACCATTGAGGAGCGATTCTCTGGGTGCAATCCAGTTCCAAATCTATGCCACAAATTCATTAGAGACTTCGCACAATTTGAAGCAAAATTAATATGTTTTGAAATAAATGAAAATTGTGAAAGGCAAGTTGTGTTTTGAGTTTAATAATTTTTTTTGAAAATGGGAATCTAACCTAATGGCCTGGTCTGAAGGGAATGTAATAAATATGAGGCATTCTGATATCCAGTAAGTGCCTGATGCAGAAACTCTTGGGTATCTTATTAGAAAAAAGAGATGCTGAGTGGTCCAAAAGCTGTTAGCTGGACCAAAACAATTTTGGGTCAATGCCTGGGGGCTTGAAATGTTTGTGGTGGAAATAATGTAGCCAAGGATCAGTCTTTACTTCACTTTCCTTCTCAATGTAAGTGATTGCTGGAAATTTAACAAACCGAGCACAATCTTGAAATTCGTTTTGAAAGGGTTTTTCCAAACAGCATAGATAGGTATCACAAGCAAGGGTGTTTAAAATTGTCTCTACTAAGTTCAGAAGGAATGCATGAGGTGCCACATTTGGTTTCTCTACCATTGAAAAGATGTTGCACATGGTTGCTGTGTTGGTTTTTAAATTCTCATTTTAAAATTAGTATTATTCCATTGAGTCGCCCCTCGGTGCATCCTGAGGAACAACCTGCAACAAACACAAGCAGTACCTTCATCTCATACTTGCACTTTTGGCCTTTTTGCATCTACAGTACGTGTAGCCTTTTAACTTAGACTTGACATTTTGTTCCGCTGATGCAGAATCATGTAAATGTCACCAACATGTCGCTGTGTCAACCCTGTGGTTCATGTCACTGTACAATTACATAATCTCCATGATCGGGTAAAATTGACCACAGTAACCAGCATTGTGCAGAAGGAGCGGGACTTTCACCTACATTTAGACACTATAAATTTGAATACTTTTTTCGGAATCCAAGCTGCTTCGGGGTCTAGAAAACTATACACTGCAGCCATTCCCTCATTCCTTTCAGGATATTGAATGATGCAGTGAAATAAATTATTCAGAGACTGAGGGGATGAGGTGACCCATCGCTACATAGCAAAGGCACATTGAGAAGTAGCTGATATAGACAGTTGTTACTTGAGTCTGTGATACTTTGGACAACTGAAATTATCAATTCATGTTCCACCCTTCATTTTTGATCCTTCCAGAGGCCATTAATGCCAAATCCTTAAACCATGTTAATATGTATGCTAGAAAAAATGCGTGTGTGTGTGTGTGTGTGTGTGTGTGTGTGTGTGTGTGTGTGTGTGTGTGTGTGTGTGTGTGTGTGTGTGTGTGTGTGTGTGTGTGATCCTTACACTTGCTGTTTAAAATCCAAAATATTTTTCTAGGTTTCCTTCACAATGATGCTTTATTTTCTGAGAAACCATATTAAACAATCTCACATTATGTCTAACCGCAACTTTCTGAAGAAATATCCAAGCACAACTGAACTTTTGAGTGATGTTTTGTAATATATATTAGCATATATATATATATATATATATATATATATATATATAATATATATATATATATATATATATACACACACACATACACATATATATATATATATATCTGTGTTTGTTATGTACTGTATATATTTTTTGTAAAAATCAACTAGAAAATTGCTGGGAGTGGCAACAAGACTTACACTTGGTCAATAGGCAAACTTGTGAATGATGAAAGAGATGTTCTTGTATAAGTGGAATAAAAATGAGAGGGTAGCAGGGGATGAGAAAGCCACATAATTTCCCCAGTTATTTTGGAAGAGCTGCTATCTGCCATGACTAGACTACAGCTCTTGCTGGTCATGGCACATCAATTTAAGGTGCGATTGTAATGATGGTATAATCACAAAAAGCCGATTGATAGAAACCTTTTGACTGAAGAGTATTTTTCAACCATTTTCAAAACGTGCTCATTCCTGCACATACTGCCATATTCAGCCGTTTCACACACACAAACACACACAGACACAGTGACACAGACACACAGACACACACAAACACATATACAAACACACACATAAAACAAGATGTTCACTTGCTGTGTTGCAAAGAGATATAGATTGAATTTTTAACATCTCGTTCTGCAAGACATGTCAAACCATTTCCAATACATTGGTTTCCTTTACGATGAAATTTTATTTTCTGAGAAATCATATTAAACAATCTCACATTATGTCTAACAGTAACTTGCTGGAGAAATATCAAGCACAACTGAACTTTTGGAGTGATGTTTTGGAATTGTGTTTCTTTTATCAGATACATTTGATCAAATTTAAAAGCATGACATTTGCTTTTCATTACTCCAAGGACACAAGAGCTTTCAAGTTAAAACAGGAAATATGTGAGTTGGAATATTGTAAATTAAACCAGCAGGTGGTAAACCAGCAGATTTTCCGGAACCAGCGGCCACAATCTTAGAATAAAGGGGAGGTCATTTAAGACCGAGCTGAGAAAAAATCTTTTTTACCCAGAGAGTTGTGAATTTATGGAATTCCCTGCCACCTAGGGCAGTAGAGGCCAAATCACTGGATGGATTTAAGAGAGAGTTGGGTAGAGCTCTAGGGGCTGGTGGAGTCAAGGGATATGGGGAGAAGGCAGGCACGGGTTATTGATAGCGGATGATCAGCCATGATCACAATGAATGGCGGTGCTGGCTCGAAGGGCCGAATGGCCTCCTCCTGCACCTATTTTCTATGTTTCTATGTTTCTATATTAAGAAACCTATTCATGTGATTATTGAGCAAAAGGCACATTCTGTTTCCATAAAAGATCTCTGTTGGTCAGGGGCTCAACATCAAAGCTGAGGATGAGTCAAAGATAGACAGAAAATGCTGGAGTAACTCAGCGGGACAGGCAGCATGTCTGGAGAGAAGGAATGGGTGATGTTCAGAAGGTCTCAACCCAAAACATCACCCGTTCCTTCCCTCCAAAGATGCTGCCTATCCTGCTGAGTTACTTCAGCGTTTTTTTATCTATCTTTAGTTTCAACAAGCATCTGCACTTCCTTCCTACACACTGTGGATGAATCAGATAGACCAGTGCCATCATGCAGTTGATATGTGTATACATGAGTCAGAATCCCATCAGATTTTCCTCATATCTGGGGATTCCCCATAGTAATGAATTATTTCATTTTTACTGATGAATTTGAAAGCATTGTACACAAGATCAAGATAGGGAAAAACAGTCTATTAATAATCCCGTTGATTTAGTGCCACACACCAAATACGCTCTGGATTTTCTAGAAAAAAATGCTTCATCAGACAAAGTCAGATAGTTATTTTTAACCACATCGAATGATTCAGGATAATTTTAAAAGCACTTAAATATTTAATGCATATGGCTAGGTGAATGTTTTAAACCGCTTCCTTTCCCTTTAAGAAAAAAATGCCTTTAATTAGTAGGAAGGAACCGCAGATGCTGGTCTACACTGAAGATAGACACAAAATGCTGGAGTAAATCTGAGGGACAGGCAGCATCTTTGGAGTGAAGGAGTGAGTGATGTTTCAGGTGGAGAAGCGCCAACATCACTCATTCCTTCACTCCAAAGATGCTGCCTGTCCCAATAGGTCTTTCATGTTGTGTTATTAATGCTAGTGACCACATTACATTATTTCACTGAATCTGAGCCATCTTATTTTTTTGTTCTGTTGTTCTGTGCTGTTTTAATTCAATAACACTACCATCCATAAAATCAACTCTCTATTACTAATGTGATTTTTTTCCCCTTTATTTTACACTGAAGAATCCATTGCAAATACCATTTTTGTTACATCTATCCTCAACTGGATCACATGGCAGGCTCCGTTTAGCAACAACTACCGAAAACAAACCTTGCACATCTTCAGCAGGGTTTAATTTATTTGCTTTTAACTAATAAATTTTGAAATCTAGCTCGGAAGAATATTTTTTATTCTCACTGAAAATCAAAAAATTCACGCAGCTTTCAAAGCATGTATAAGGGCTAGTGGCTTTGGCTCTTGGGTTATTTTGTTCCACCCACTGTGCGACAATGCTGAATAAAATGGAAGGGAAAAAATGTAGGACAACGTGACTGGATATAAGCAGGAATAACAAATTCCGCTAACTCGCACCAAGGGGATATGAGGAAGATTTTTTATTTCACCCAAAGGTTGGTTGGAATCTGGAACAAAATGCTGAAGTACTGGTGGAGAGAAGAATTCGCAAAGCATTATCTAGGCTAGTAAGCTGCAGGTTAGGTCCTGGAGCATAGATGGGTGCTTGATGGTCAGTATAGACGTTGTGGGCCCCAGAGCTTGTCTCTGTGTTTATGAATCCATGACTGTTTGACCCAGGGCCCCTTAATAGAAGTAACATTAGCAACTTGGAACCAATTGAAGTGGGTGTTAGCCATTCAACCTATGTTCACAAGTTCACAAAGTTTGCAGCTCAGTCTTAACCCATATTTTAAGACAGTTCAAGACTTCCCTGGCATGAGATACATCCTTCCGAATGAGGATCTCCCCATCTCCCTATCCATCAATTCATAGTCATATAGTCAAAGAGTCATACAGTGTGTAAACAGGCCCTTCAGTACAACTTGCCCACACTGGCTAACATGTCCCAGCAACACCAGTCCCACCTGCCGCATTTGGCAGTATCCCTCCAAACCCGTCCTATACAAGTGGCTGGGAACTCACATCCTTAATACTTCAAGATCAGGTGAAGTAGATGTCAAACCATGGAACAGCTTCACCCAATAGCTTAAAGAATAAGTGCACATCTTTATTGCATCACCCATGATTTTGCTGTTATTTCAATTTAGTTGCACTTAGAGAAACTAAAAAGCGACAAAGGATTATACCATCCACAGAAATAAGTTTTTTTTTAATAACCAAAATTTATTGACTTTAGGCCCTGACTTTTCGGGACTGCTCAATGCTTTTTCCACGTTCCACAGGTGAAGGATCTCAAGGCTCCTGCAGTGGAAGTGGGTACACAGTGACGCTTGGAATGTCCTGCAACAACACCCCAACATTGTTCTCTGAAACTTAG
Organism: Okamejei kenojei; assembly: GCA_035221665.1. Lineage (NCBI taxonomy): Eukaryota > Metazoa > Chordata > Chondrichthyes > Rajiformes > Rajidae > Okamejei > Okamejei kenojei. The sequence goes on along the minus strand of CM069144.1, from coordinate 62,586,065 downwards.
CAGGTGGAAATAAAACGGCAAAAGGCAAATGCGGCATTTGTGAATCAGCACTTGTCAAAAATGTATTCTCATCCTTTAACACTGCCTCGTAACAAATTTCCTCCCCTTCAGCCAAATAAGTCTTGTAAGCAAGGAAAATAATACTATTCCAGGAACATGACTCAATTAACAGTCAGTTTGTAATCTCCAGAAATTCTCAAGAAACCATCATGTTTTAACACTGGTATAATAGACGCTTCTCATCCAGAGTACTTAACAAGTTAAATTTTTTAGCGAAACATAACGTATTGGAGAAACTCAATGGGTCAGGCGGCATCTGTTGAGGAAATGAACTGCCGATGTTTCGGTTTGGGTCTGATTCATTATCTGGTCAATTTTTAGATTAGATTAGATTCAACTCAAAGATTAGGTTCAACTCGGGTTGAATCTGGTCATTGTTGATTCCACTTACTAACCTACCCCTTAGCATCAGTGAAATTGTTGGCATAATATTGGTCTTGACATAACGTCCTCAGTTCATACTCAGCCACCGTTTCATTAGTTCATACTCAGCCACCGCTGTCTTAACTGGGAATCAAAACTTAAATCTTTGCACAAACTTGCTTGGCATTAAATTAAAATGAATCTTCAACAAATCCAAAATTAAAAAAAATATTTTTATTACTGGGTTTCACCATGCTCAACGAGTTTCTCTCTAAACTATATGTAGGGGCTGTCAGCACAATAATTAGGATAGACTTCTGTTATTAGCAGTGTCAGAATTCAGATACATGAGAGGTATTGCATTTTGTTACAACAAATCAGGCAGGACAAGTACAGTGAATGACAGGCCCCTGGAGGTGTTGTAGAACAGAGAGGCACAGGAATGCAGGTACATTTAATGTAAATGTAGTGAGTTAGCAGGCAATATCAAAATTGGTGGAATCGTGGGCATTGAGGAAGGTTGTCAACGCAGGATATAGGTCAGTTGTAAAAATGCGCAGAGAAATGGAAAATTGAATTTAATCCGAGCAAGTGCGAGATAGAAATATAGAAACATAGAAAATAGGTGCAGGAGGCCATTTGCCCTTTGAGCTTGCAACGCCATTCATTATGATCACGGCTGATCATCCACAATCAGTAACCCATGCCTGCCTTCTACCAATATCCCTTGATTCCGCTAGCCCCTAGAGCTCTATCTAACTCTTTTAAATTAATCCAGTGAATCGGCCTCTACTGCCTTCTGTGGCAGAGAATTCAACAAATTCACAACTCTCTGGGTGAAAAAGTTTTTTCTCATCTCAGTTTTAAATGGCCTCCCCTCTATTCTAAGACTGTGGCCCCTGGTTTTGGACTCCCCCAACATTGGGAACATTTTTCCTGCATCTAGTTTGTCCAGTCATTTTATAATTTTATACTTTTCTATAAGATTCCCTCTCACCCTTCTAAATTAAGTGAATACGAGCCCAGTCTTTCTTATCTCTCCTCATATGACAGTCCCGCCAACCTGGGGATTAACCTCGTGAACAGACGCTGCACTGCCTCAATCACAAGGATGTCCTTCCTCAAATTAGGAGACCAAAACTACAAAATTGTACTCTGGGAGGTCGACTGTAAGGAGGAAGTATAGAGTTAATGGCAGGACCCTCAACAGCATTGCTGTACAGATGGATCTTGGGGTCCAAATCAGTAGCTCCCTGAAAGTGACAACAAAGCCATTATAGAGTAGAAAGAAAGCCTATGGCATGCTGCCTCTGTTGGTCATGGTATAAGAGTCAGGAGGTCACGATGCAGCTTTAGACATTTTTAGTTGGGCTCTACTTGGTTTTGTGTGCATTTCTTGTTACCCCAATCCAAAAAGGATGAAGAGGCCTTGGAGTGGGTGCAGAAGAGGATTACCGGAAAGATGCCTGGATTAATAAGAATAAAGAAAGTTTGGACAAATTGAGATTGTTATTCTCTGGAGCACCAGAGGTTGAGGAGAGACCAGTCAGAGGTATATAAAATTATGAAATGCATAGAAAGACCTGGTGGTCCGAGCAGCCAGGTGCAGAAAGAAACCAAAGGGCCAGGCATTTAGGGGAAGCTGCCAAGCCGGCCCCTGCTCATGCCCCAAAGACCAGAAATCGGAGAGGTGGGAGCCGGCGATGATGGACGTGAGAAGCAAGGCCAGTAGGAGAGTGAACCGGGGTCTTGCCTTCCTCGCCCTCAAAGTTGGCTACGGGAGGCGCCCCCAAGGCATAAAGGTGCATGGACGAGGAGAGGAATGTCGGTTCACTGGCAATGGTTGGAAGCCCTCCAGCAGCTTGGGACTCACCTGGATCAGGCTCCTTAGATGCTTAGGGATGGCAATATTTGATTAGACTCTATGCAAAAAAAGATTTTCACTCTGTGTTTGCGCATGTGACAATAAAGCACCATTGTTCATTGAGATAGGATAGACAGTCAGTACCATTTTCCCAGGGTGGCAATGCCAAAGAATACAAGACATAGCTTTAAGGTAAGAGTGGGAATTTAAAGGAGATTTGTGGGCCAAGTTTTTTACACACAGAGTGTTGGGCACTGGGGATGGCGGCTGGAACAATAGTGGCATTTAAGAGGCTTTTCGATGGGCATGTGAGCATGGGGGAATATGGGTCATATGCAGCCAAAGGAGATTAGTTTAATTTGGCATTTTGTTTGCCACACACATTGTGGACCAAAGTGCTGCACTGTTCTACGTCCCAATTTCTATGAAGGTGGTGACAGATGAACAGGGAGGTGAAGAACGTGAATGCAAAGACACATACATATTAAAACAAGGGATCTTTGACATAGCAACAAAGTATGCTATGTCAAAGCAACAAATTATGGTCAAAGAGAAGGAATCTTTCATTTCATCCTTGATTTGAATGAATTATACTCATAAGCATAGTACACTTGTGGCATTCTGAAATGGGTTCCTTTTATATTTAATGTAAAGATGAGAGTTGTTTGGTGTAAACTGAAATAGAGAGACATGTACTCACGTGGATCGCAAGAATACTAGATGTGAAGCACAGAATATACAGAATAATATATATAATAATGGGCACTCTTTGTAAGGTGCATTTTGGTGAATTATGAAAAGAGAGAGCTTTACTTTGCACTAATCACACTAATCACATCAAGCAGCACTTCATGTTGAGCATCGAACAAACCAACATAAAATACAGAAAACCAATACCAATAACATCCATTTCATAGAATTGTATAAAGACTAGTTTATACTGGAATTATTATACTAAAAGCGTTCCCCTCCAACCATAATAGTCACCAGGCATCCCATACAGCAATGCAATGAGAACATACAAGATAGTGAATAATTTTCCTATGTACCAGTTACTGTTAAAACTGCTATGAAAAATACCGTGGGCGTTATACTACAGATTGTTTTTTTCAGTCTGAATTTATTTTGGCGTGACCCACATGATTTTTAAAAAGTAATTGCGACAGCACATCATACTGATCTCAGTATATCATTACATTTAACACCAATACTTCCCATGCTAATCATCTAAAATATTTGTAATTGATTACAGATGATAGGGTAGAGGCACTTGAATCTTGACTTTGACGGTACTTTCTGTAATAATCATCTGTAAAGTGCACGGAATAAGTGCACGGTTCAAATGTTTCCATCTGCACTTCTGCTTCCGTTTCATTTCTGTTTTGACCCTCTTACAATGACTGAAAACCCACTGAAAGGAGAACATATTCATCCCTTACAAAGAAAGCAAAATGGCTTACGTGAGCTGGAATCCGCCACGTGCTTTAATAGTTCAATACACAGGAAAATAATGTCCATTCACACTACAAACATATAATTAAATCTAGTGAATAAATTACTTCGATCTTGTAGGCATTTTCAGTAGGTGTTAATTACGCATACTTTGTACTATTAATTTCGTATTGCGTATGCCTTTTGTAATTAACAGACATTTTAATTTGCAATCCTATTTCTTTTTTTTGTTAAATATTTTTATTAGATGTAAGCACATATTAATAGAATATACTTCTCACATACATTCGTAATTTTATTAATATTAACAATTAGTCTTATGTATTTCTATACATTTTTTTTTGCAGGTAAGAAAAGATAGAGAAAAATAAAGTAAAAGTAGGAAATCAAAAATAAAGAAATGAATGGAGTATTAAAAAAGTTATCCATCATTGGAGATATATCCATGATTTGTTATACGTGATTCTTCATCTATTCCATTATTCAGGCTTCTGTCAGGCTCTCGTACCGAGCTATTTTGACCTTTAGATATTCAATAAATGGAGACCATATTCCTCTGAAAGGATCCAACTTGTCCAGTAGGACAAGCTTAATCTTTCCAGATGAAGTGTCTCCGACATTCCTGTAATCCACATTTTGATTGTGGGGGATGTAGGACCTTTCCAGAATTTCAATATAAATTTTTTCCCAATTATTAAACTGTAATCAATAAAAATTCTTTGATTCATTGTTATTAATTGATCTGTTTCTAATATTCCCAGTATTATTAACTTTGAGTCAGGGATCAGATTCATATTAACAACATTCGAAATTATCTTAAATATTTTCTGTCCAAAATTTAGTAATTTTTACACAATTTGTAAATGAGTACGTTAAGCTAGCTTCTAAGTGCTGACATTTATCACATATGGCAGATACATTTGAAAAATATACTATGTAGTTTGGATTTTAAAATAATGTAGTCTATGTAATATTTTAAATTGTATAAGAGAGTGTCTAGCATTTAACGAGCAGTGGTGTATATGTTGTAACCTTTCATCCCATACTTCAGGTCTAATGATTTGACCCTAATTCGTTTTCCCCATGATTGCCTATATATTTCTGTCATTGGGACATCGTTTTCCAATAAAATATTATAAATATATGATATCATTTTTCTGTGTTCTGTGGTTATTTAGACATTCATCTAAAAATTTCTGTCTTTCTATTTCTAATTTCCTATGTGTTTGCTTTTACATAGTCTCTAATTTGTAAATATCTAAAGTAATCTTTTGAATGTAATCCATAAATTTGCTGTAATTCTTGAAATGAAAGGAAAGAATTTTCCCTGTAGAGATCGCCCATCTTATTAATTCCATAGTTTTTTCCATTGTAAAAAACCTTTGTCCATCATTGAGGGTTTAAATGTAACGTTATTTACAATGGTAAGGGCTAGTGGTATACATTCCGATTTTAAATGTTTTCTTTATTTGTTTCCAGATACATATTCCACTTTCTATTATAATGTGGTTTTCACTATAGGTTTTCTTACCTATTTTAATATTGGCGAATAAAATCGAACTAATTTCAAAAGGCGAACAATCTTCTTTTTCCATTTTTAACCCAGGTTGGTTGTTTTATCTGTCTCTACTAACCAAAAATTCATGTTTTTAATATTAACTACTCAGTAATAAAACATAAAGTTTGGCAGTGCTAGACCTCCATTTATTTTTGGTTTACATAAATGCTTTTTATTTATTCTATGGCTCTTATAATCCCCAGATAAAGTTGATGACTATAGAATCAACCTTGCAATCTTATTTCTGTTATTCAACAGTTCGGTTAGTTTAATTGTCACGTGTACCAAGGTACAGTGAAAAGTTTTTTTTTGCGTGCTGACAATCCAGCAGTAAGACAATACATATTACCATCAATCCATTTACAGTTGTATTGATTTAAGAGTGTGGTGCGATTCGGATATGAGTTTGTAGATCTGTTTTTGTGGCGAGCATGCAAATAGTTGCCTGTGTTGGGCACCAACTTGGAAGCCATCAAATACCTCATAGTTTGGATTCAGAACTGGCTTCCCATAGAGGCTAGTGGGCAGGAGAGGAAGGGTGTTATTGTTGTGGCTGGGACCAAAACAGTAGTGTTACGCAGGGATTGGTGCTGGGTCCTCTGTTGTTTTAAAAGATATATAAATGACTTGGATGAAAATGAAGATAATGGTTAGTACGTTTGTAGGCCACATGAGAATCAGTGGTGTTGAAAACATTGAAGAAAGATGTCAAATGATGCAGCAGGATATAGATCATTCAGGTATGGGTGAAGAAATGGCAGCTGGTGTTTAATCTGGGCAAGTGTGAAGTGTTAGACTTAGTAAGTCAATTGTAAGGGCAAACTACACAGTTAATAGCAGAACCTCTAAGAGCATTGTTATGCAGAGAGATCTTTGGGTCCATAGCTCCCTGAATGTAACAACACCAATAGAGTGGTAAAGAAAGAATATGGTGTGCTTGCTGTAATCATTCAGGGCATTGTGTAGAAAAGTCAGGAAGTAAAGGTTGCAGTTGGTAAATCTTAGTTTTGGCTGCATTTGGAGTATTGTGTGTGCTGTTCTGGGTTTGCCCCATTACAGGAAGGAATTTAGAAGTCAGCAGAGATGATGTGGAAGCGGTTCACTGGGATAATGTCTAGATTAGAGGGGTATGGCTATAAGGAGAGGTTGGACAGGCTTGGTTTGTGTCTGCTGGAGCATTGGAGGGCCGAGCTTTTATGTTGAGTGGGGCAACGAGTTAATGTCAAATACTACAAGGCATAGCTTTAAATTGAGATATGCAGGGAAAGTATTTTACACAGAGAATATTAGGTGCCTGCATTGTACTTTTTAAATGTTCTATGGTTAACTAGCTTGAGTGGAAGTGCAAGGAACTACTTAGCATGCTTGTAAACAGAGATGGTCATCACACTCTTTGTAAGACCGATGCAGTGTCACACCATCTTCTCATCTTGCGAATGAAATGTTCCGCCACTCCCACCTGGATTTGCTGACTGGGTATTATTTTCAAGCAGCACAGTGGCACAGCTGGAGACCGCCATCAATCCTGACCTCGGGTACAGTCTGTGTGGAGTTTGCATGTTCTCTCTGTGACCACAGGGGTTTCCACCTGGTGTTGCTCCGGTTTCCTCCTACATCCCAAAGACATGTGTGTTTGTAGATTAATTGGCCTCTGTAAAATTGAGGCAAGTAATGACAGATTGGATGAAACAGTGGGATAACATAGAACATGTACGAACAGGTGATCGATGGTCAGTATGGAATTGATGGTCTGAAAGGGCAATCTCCATGCTGTATCTCTAAACTAAAGCAAACTGAACTACCAACCAGTACAGAACCATGCTGCTGATTTCAGTCCAGTGGCAATGTAGCAGCTGAGTAAACTCAATGAAGAAAGTGTTGATGTTTTTGTAGCGAGTTGAAAAATATGTTTCCATTGACAATCTACTCTACCTCAACATCCTCATGCGTGATGGACATATCTTTTTGAGCTCAGGGCTTTGTGACGCGCTGTACAAGTCCTAGGGCGCATAAAGCAAAAGACTGTGTGGGCTGTAATGCGTTTTAAGATCATGTGGAAGGATTTGAAAAAAACATTGAGTCAAGGCAATCTGGCCAACAATCTATGGCCTAGACTGATCATTAACTGTGTAGTGGGTATCAGAAAAATATACTGGTTGTCTCCGTGACAGATACTTATATCTCTATTTGATCATTAAGTGCTTTGTTCTGTATGAAGGGTTCAAACCATCATACCACAGGATTGTTTAAACACAACCAAAACACGATTCAGGAACGGGAGGGAGGAGGTACTCAGCAATGCTAAAATTCAGAGAAGAGAACTGAACAACGAGCCTAACCATCAGAGCTGCACAGTGGTGTAGCTGGTAAGAGTGCAACTGCCCTCATCACAGTGCCAGAGACCGTGTTTGATCTTGATCTTGGGTACTGTCGGGGTGGAGTGCGCACATTCTCCCCGTGACTGCGTGGGTTTCTCTCCGGATCTCCCGTTTCTCCCACAACCCAAAAGACATGCGGGTTTGTAGGTTAATTGACCTCTGTATTGAAAATGTAACAAAATGTCTTGGGGAGGGGAAGGGAACAATGGGAGAACAGAAAACTAATGTGAACGGAGTTGATTAAATACCATGGTCAGGCATACACACCGTGGGTCGTGGGCCTATATCCACACTGTATCTCTAAACTATGCCAGGATTACAGATTATGACTGACATAAGCCCCAATTCCTCTCCCAGGTCACGTGGCACTCTGAGAAGATTATATTGTATTCAATCTCACTGCACTTTACATATTCAATGAAATGCAAGAAACAATTATCCAGTCCCCATCTGAGTAGAAGCAGATGTTCAATTCCACAAACGTACTCAAAGATACTTAGGAACAATCAGAGGTCCGAGCAGCATGTTGGGAGTGGGGGAAACTGACAGCAATGGTTTTAGGTCATGTTCTTTTCTCCCGAGTGTAAACAGGTCCTGACGTGAAACATCACATTTAATATCTTCCATAGATGTCCCCAATTTAACAATATCTCGACCGCGAAACGTCGACCTATCTCCTTCGCTCCTTAGGTGCTGCTGCCCCCCGCTGAGTTTCTCCATCATTTGTGTAACCCTTCTAAAATATTTTTCTCTTCCTTACCCCTCACATATACTGGCTGACCCAGTGAGTTCCTTCGCAGCACTGTAGTTTTTGATCAAGATTCAGGATCGGCAGTCACATGTACATCCACAAATGAATCAACTTTGTTTAAATACATCCATTCAACCAGCTATTCAGGTTATAAAGAAGATTATACAATGAAGTCCTTCTCACAATGCCACATGGTTTTCAATATCATACCATTTACTCCAAAGCTCTGTTCATGAGGATGAAACCATTGTAAGCAAAATGCAGCTATCATGTCAAAAAATGCAACAAACGCTGATATCATAGTAGAAAAATAAGTGGGGTATGGGCTATATATAGGTAAACTACTCAACTTTTTTAAGTATTTCAGAAAAGACGTTGGATAACATTTTCATTGAGGGTTTTTTAACAAAAATAGATTTGTACCAATGCTCCAGGAACAGCACAATCCAAGATCACAATAACAAACATTGGCAAAGAGGATCCTGTTAAACGTAGAAAAGGAACAAAACATAAAAGAGGAGAGATAGATGTGGTAAAAGGCCATTTTTTCCCCTTCCGCAAAATGTCATTTCAACATGACACATCTGCTCTTTCTGAGAACAGAAAGATGATGGGTTATATATTTGTCCTCGATATCTAGTCAATATCTCAATTTCTCTGGGCAATGTGGCTTAGCTTAGTGATACAGCATAGAACAGGCCCCTAGATACATGTGTAAAAACCAACTGCAAGTGCTGGTTTAAACCGTGTATAACACAAAAAGCTGGAGTAACTTAATTCTGTTTAATGCATCATGTCGGCAAGGAACAAATGGTCGTGGGATAGACACAAAAAGCTGAAGTAACTCAGGCAGCGTCTCTGAGAGAAGGAATGGGTGACATTTCGGGTTGAGCCTCATCTCGACCATCATTGAGAATCAAAAAGGTTTGAGTTTCACCAGAATATGTAAGGGATACAAAAAAAGATAGGATCGTAAAATTACTTTCAAATAATATTCAAAGGATCAGGAAGGTCTTGCATTATTCAGATGTAGGGTTTCCCAAAAACATTAAAGATAATTAACTTCAGCTTTTCACCATTCCTCAGAAATGGTTGGGTACTAAACAGAAAAACTGTTGTGAAGGGTATTTATTCCTAAACTTTAAAGACCAAACTCTAACCTAACATAAAAAACCTAACATAGACACAAAAAGCTGGAGTAACACAGCGGTCAATAGCATCGCTGAAAAGGAATAGGTTGACGTTTTGGGTCTTCAGTCTAAAGAAGGGTCCTTGACCCGAACATAATCTATTCCTTTTCTCCAGAGATGTTGTCCGACCCGTTGAGTTACTCCAGCTTTTCGTGTCTATCTTCGGTTTAAACCAGCATCAGCGTTCCTTGCTACTCAAAAAAACTTAACTCCTTTATGCAGAGCCAGCAAGTAATATTTTATGTAAAGCTGTGATGTCTTTCCCAGCGTACACAAAAGCTGGAGAAACTCACTGTGCAGCAGCATCTAAGGAGCGAAGGAGATAGGCGACGTTCATCGGGCCGAGCACCCTCTTCAGACTGGTCAGGGAACTAGGTTTCCCAGCTACAGGTTTGGCTGGAAGAAACTGCTGACACTCTATTCATCATGACTTCCTTCATACCACCACCCCCTCTCACGGCATAGAGAGGAAATGGATGAAGTAGTAGGCCATATGCACGCTGATCTGAATGTGACCTCTGTAACTCACATTCCATTGCGACTTCAGCTCCCTTCAAGGCCCTGCTTAGCTCCGAAAAAACCAAAAGTCAGTTTACCCCCGACCAGGAGAAGGATCTCCTGTGACGTTCGGTACTGCATCGTGGTGGAACTAGTTGTTTGCTGAAGGTACTCCTGAGTTGACGTTTCACGGAGGGGGTGAGCGGTATTGTCCCAAGATAACTCCCACATTTTTGAGGAGCATCCCCCTCCAAGACCACCTCCCATGATTCCAAATCCTGCACTCTCCCAGGACGAGCTACCTTCTTGATGATTTGGTTAATCCTATGGCGCCCGCAGCCTTCGCCCTGCTTGTCACCCAGAAAATGGCTGCGATCCGTATGGCATTGGCTACAACCAATTGTATAGAACATCTGCAAGCATCTATACTGCAGAGGTGAAGGAGCCGGAGCCTTCTCAAAGGGTACCTCATTACCTCTGTCATTCTTGTACAGGTCTCAGGAAGTTCCTGAGCAGTTCCAGTTTCTATCTGGCGTCCAGGTAAACTCCCCAAGTTATTTTATTCACTCTGGTAAACATGCACATCTACACATTGATAGAGACAGGGGACAGGGGTGTTAGTCTCACACTGCTATAAAGTCACCATCTCAACTCCTTAGTCCTTGTCGTGTTGAGCTGCAGTGATATCAGCAAAAAACAAAAAATAAAAAATAACACTCCGATCTCACACCTCACAAAGTTTCGTTGACCACAAAATCTCATGTAATCAGCTTACCCCTCTCCTCCAGGGTGCAGCCCAAATCGTATGCAGAGGCATCTGAAAACTTCATGCACGTGGCAGGACTCCGAGTTATATCTAAGTTCGAAGAGTAGATGGTGAACAAAGTGTGTCTTTGTCCACATGCTCCAACCTGCAAGGGAACGGGGGACGTAGGGATATCCAGTCCACAAGGAACGATGGGGCATGATATGGTGGATGAGCCTTCACAAACCGCATCTTTGGGGGGTATCTTACTAAGGAAGTTATGGTGGGGGATGTTCAGGGGCAATGGTCGGGGTATGGGTTGTGTAAGTGTAGGGAGAAGTAGGATTTAGTGCATTGGGGGTGGTTGCGATAAATGAGAATAGGATCTGGGTGAATGGTTTTTAAGGTGGATTGATTAAATGAAAGAATGCATGATTATATAGATAAGAAAGGAATAAAGAACAAACGATGAAGAAAAATATAATAGGTAGTATAAAAGTAATATAAAGTAGAAGTGGATCAAGAGATTAGGGATAGTATTTAAATGGGGAGCTATGTTGAAGTGTATTTAAGAGTATTATTTTGTTATGAGAGAGAAGAGTTATTATTAAGATTGAAAGGTTTATTAGCGGTTGGGTGGTTGTGAGGGGGGGATTGATTTAATGTATATTGTATTGAGTATGTAGATTTAAGTTGGGAAATTTATCTAATTTAGGGTATGATGGGAATGGATGTTTGTGGTGTTTATGGAGGAAGGAGTGCTTTTTTTTTTATTTTTTTTTGTTTTTATTTTTTTTTTTATTTTTTTTTTTTTTTTGTTTTATTTTTTTTTTTTTTAAGTTTTTATTTTTTAATTTTAATTTTTTTTTTTTTAATTTTTTTTTATTTTGAATTTTTTTATATCTTTTTATAATTTAATTTTTTTGTTTATATTTTTATTTTTAATTTTATACTTTATTTATTTTGATTTTTTTGATTTATTATCTATATTTATTTTTTTTTTATTATTTATTAAATATAATCCAATGATTTATTTATATTAGAATATTGTTTATGTTTTTTAATTTTTTAGTTTTTTATGATATATATTATTTATAAAAATTTATTATATTACTATTTAATTTTTTAAATTTGTTTTTTTTTTAGTTTTTTTTTTATTTTTTAATAAATTTTAATATATTTATTTTTTTTTTTCTATTTCAATCATTAAATTATTTTTTATATCAGATAATTTTTTTTAGTTTGTATTTTTATTTAACTTTATTATTTTTTTTTTTTTTTATTGGAGGGGATAGGGGAAAAATGAAGTAAAAGAAAAAAATAGATAAGATTATTATAATAATATAGGATGAGGTGAGAGAAAAAGATGTTGTGGTAGTGTTTGATTTGATATAATTGAGAGATATTTTTTAAAATTATTGGGTAGATATAGAATTTGGTTAAGGTATGAGATGGTGAATTGATGTAGAATGATGTGAGAAGAATAAAGGAAATGATGGAGGGGAGATGTAATAAAATATGTAGAAGTAGATATGGAGTTGGATGAAGTTTGGGAGTTGTTTTTTGGTTTAAATTATATAGTGAGGAGGTGTTGGTTTGGTTTTTGGTGAGAGTTTTTGTTGTTTGGGGTTGGGGAGTATGTTGGTGTGTGTTGGTTTTGTGGTTTGTTTTTTTGATGGGTGGGGTGTTTGTTGGGGTGTGGGTGGGTTGTTTTTTTTTTTGTGTTTTTGGGATGTGTGTGTTTGGGGGTGGGTGTTGTTGTGGTGGTTGTGTGGTGTTTGTTGGGGAGTTGGGGGGGTGGGGTTGTTGTGGTGGGTTTATTGTTTGTATTGAGTGAGAAATTTTTAATGTGTTTGGGTTTTGATTTTTTTGGATGTGTTGTTGTGGGTTGGTGGTGGTGGTTAGGTTGTTTTGGTGTGGTTGGGGGTTTGTTTTTAGGTTAGATTTGATGTGGGGGGTGTTGTGTTGGTTGGTGTGGGGTGTGTGGTGTTGTGGGGTTTGTTTGTGGTGGATTTGGTTGGTTTGGAGTGATTGATTGGTTGGGGGGTGGTTGGTGGTTTTTTTTGTTTTGGTGGGTGGGGGTGTGGGGGGTTGGTTTGGTTGTTGTGATTTTTGTTTTTTTGGGTTGTGGTGTGGGGTGGTGTTGTGGTGGGGGTTGGGAGTTGGTGGTGGTGGGGGTTTTTGTTTGGTTAATTAGATATGGTTTGGTTGGTATTTGTTAGTTATTTTGTATTAGGGGATAAATTTTGGTGAGGGTTGAAAGAGGGATAGTAATGATAGGTAGTAATTTAGTTAGTAAAGAATATGGTTATAGTTTCGAGAGTAGGTTAAATAATTTAAAAAGGTTTGTTTGTGGTTAAAGGAGAGTTTAAGTTGTTTGATTTTTTTTAAATTAATAGAAATATTTTTGTTTAATGTGTTTATATTGTATAATTTTTATCGATAGGAGTATTGGGTTTTTAATTGAAGTTGTTAGTAACCTATTCTTTAACGCTTTTTATTCTCATGGGGCTCCATTTTTACTCATACTTTACTTCCATTTCTATTATGACTTATATTGTCGCATCTACCTTGAATATGCGTAAGACGAGAAAAATTTGCTGATTTAATAAGTTTCATCACCATTCATTAATAGGCACGCTTTATCTGATAGAGTGTGTTTAGTTTTTAATAATGAGATCTGTGAACAATTTGTGGAAGTATGTGGGATATGTTTGTATTTTTGTCTTTCGTTCTAGTGTTGACTATCCAGATATATTGTTTGGGGGAGTGCCACAGTGCCTCGCCATTTGAATGAACCTTCCCAAACAGAATGTTTTATTATTGCCAAAAAAAACTCACCATTGGAGAGATCATCTTTTTCATCCAACTATTTTAGTTTATACTGTAGATTAAAGTAACAGAGTTATAGATCTTACAGCCTGTCATAGCTGGTTATTGGTAGTCATACATAATACTGGCCATGCACATAGTTAGTATGCCATAGCAATCACAAAAAGAAATAGATGCTCCCTCAAGAGGGATCTCCCATTTGCACTTGTCAAATTTTTTGTTTGAGCTTTTGGTTTTTGTAATAGGGAACCAATAGGGGGAAAGTGCAAAAGGTTTAGTCAGTGTCGAGAAGCGTCAGCTACCATGTCGGGAATCAACAGTCAAGGGGTTTCTGTCAACACATCGTAATGGGCACCCTTCCTGTTGGGAGATCACGTCATGTCAGGGGCCGACCATCAACTATCTGTGCAGTGTCAAAAAAATTAAAGTTAGAAAAAAGATTAATGATGAGACCTGCAAATCAAAGAGGTTCATCAAAGAGGTTTGGCTTGAGGGGGCGGTTTTACATATTTCAACCAAGGTGTACGTTATTCCACTTGTGGAGGAAACTTGCTTCCAGGCATACGAAGCGCTGAGGGAGTGCAAGTTGTTCAGACAGCTCCTCTTGTCCATGGGTCTTGTCTGCTTGGAACTATGAAAGAGATGGCCGATCAATATTGTTTGCTCATCAATTCCCCAAGCTCTCTCTTTTCCACTATGGCAAAATGCTCAAGTGGTAAGGTGCAGTTTTTATTTTGTGGACTTTTTAACCTGTTCAACATTGAAAGGAATGTAATAATAGACAATTATGTGCAGGATAGGCCATTTGGCCCTTCGACCAGCATCGCCACTCAATGTGAATCATGCATGATCATCCCCAATCAGTACCCCGTCCTGCCTTCTTCCCCCAAATCCCAACCTTCAAAGGAAAGCATTTTTGTTTTTCTGACCTAACCGTTAAATACAGTGAAATTAATTTTATGTGAACAAGTAACAAAATAAGGTTTATCATCTTCACTTTCAGCTGCGACTATCTCAAATACAGATATAAAGATTTCAGATAAATTACAGATATATACAAATATTGTATTAAATCATACAGGAATAATCGGAGTGGATGCACATATCCCTTGCCCAGAGTATGTAAATCGAAAATTATGAATGTTTCTTAAAAGCAAAGAGTGGCATTTGACAGTGGTGCAATGTCTTATGTCAATGACCAATCGGATCAATCCACCTTGTCTTTACGTCCAAATGTTTGTGACACTCAATTCTCACTACAAACATTTTCTTCCATTGTTGATACATTGACTCACAGTTGAAAAATGGTCATTTGGATGATTGCCATTAATACAAGAATTAATTTATGCAAATCTGACGTTACTGTGTATGTATAAAGTGGGGGAATGAGATAAAATGAGATAGCAGTGATAGCCGGCTTAACTTAATGAACAAAATATCCCCTTTTATTTTCTTCAGTGTTATTAAGACAATATCATTAATATAAGATTTAAGACTGCATAAAAATAACAAAGGGGTCTCACATAGACATTAGTTGGATGTAATGCACTGATTCAATCAATGAGTTTCTAAGACTGAATAATAAAAGAAAGAGACGAACTCAGACATTCAATGCTAATTTAACGTAAATGGCATTCATTTCATATGCTTGATTTTAGAGTCTACAAAAAAAGACTTTTAGAATTCTGCCTCTAATGAAAACAAGGGATGCCAAACAATATGGGTGCTCCACTTTCCGTGATATGGTGGGTGAATATTTCTGTCACGATATTTCCTTGACTTGCGTTAGCTGTTGCTCAAAGACGAGAAAACCCATTGCAACGTATGAATTTGGGTTGGGGTGAGGGAGTAATATTTTTTTTTCACATCTTAGCCCCTTATGTAAACCAGTTGAATACACAACTGGATTCATGTGAATGCATCCAGTAGGTGTACTTAACGCAGCCCGGGGAATAGTGATTGGCATTTCAATCCTCTGCACACACCCTTAGTGAAAGCGTAAAAGGCCTGTCCCACTTCGTGCCTGGCGCCAAATTACACAACCTCATCATCGCGTATGAGGCGCACGGGTATCGTGTTGCCGTGTGGGGGCTGGTCCCACTGAGAAGCGCGGAGGGGTATAATTGTGCGCAACAATGCGCGGGGCTCGAAATTTTTGTAGCGAACAACAATGTTCGTGGCACCAAGTGCCTGCGCGTAACTGACGGCCAAAGTCGGGACATGCCCAAGACCCTGGCGCGACGAAACGTCTCACCTCTCAACAGCATCAAATAAGCAAACGATCGCCAACTCGGCCTGGTGCTCCCGTCCGTTGTGGTCCGGATCCGCCCCCACACCCACTCCCAGAGCGGGGTCAAGAAAATTGAAGATCAGACAACAAAAATGCTGGAGTAACTCAGGCGGGACCGGCAGCATCCTGAAGAGAAGCAATGGTTGACGTTTTGGGGTCAAATACCCTTCTTTCAGACTGAAGAAGAGTCTCGACATTGAAACTACATCATCCATGTCCTTCTCTCCATAGATGCTGCCGGTCCCGCTGAGATTACTCCAGCATTTTGATATCCATCTGCAAATTAACGTCACGCGCTCCAGACGGCTGTGCATGCGCATGAAATGTTTGCGGCGGGACCATTGCGGGACCGACGTGAGGTCGCGTAATTAGCATGCCAAGGACACGTAAGAGGGACAGGGGCTTTTAAGAAATGTGACCAAATCCCACAGAACAATGCTAAATGCCCTATCTGATTGATTCAGTTAGAGTTCAAAGGAACAGGCCATTTGGCCCATCATATTCAGCCAAACTTGAGTGGCACCCATCTTATATTAATATTCATTTTCCAGCACATTTGCCATGTACCATTCTATATCCAGCAATTCAAGTGCTTTCAAGACTTCTGGCCATGCAAGTTTACTCCCGCCACATTCTCAGCAATATATTCCAGAGTACTCAGCACACTTGGGGGAGAAGAAGATCACCCTCACATTCATTCAAAATCACATTCCCTAGAGCCTTACAGTAGTTTTCTATTAGTTAATCAGTTCCATCGACTCAACAGGAAATCAAATTCAGAGGTACAGCCTGATATAAATATACTCTTAGTAGTGGAGAATGGATTCTGGGAAGATTTTGATTTGAACCAAGGAAAAGCCCGGTTATGTGTGGGTGTTTAAAGGTTTGCACACAAAGAGAAGAATGGAGGGGCACCAAAGGCTGGAGAAACTCAGCGGGTGCAGCAAGCACTAAGGAGCGAAGGATATAGGCGACGTTTTCGGGTCGATACCCTTTACTTCAGAATGGTCAGGGATCAGTTAAACGAGAGATATAAACCGTGATTGGAGAATAAAAAAGCACTGAATGAAAGAAATACAAAAACGTATAATGATGAAAGGGAACAATCATTGTAAGCTGTTTTGTTGTGTGAAAATGAGAAGGCTAGTTGCGACTAGGGTTGGGGAGAGATAGAGAAGAGATGGAATGCCAGGGCACCCGAGGCTGAGGGATAGGTGGGTAGGGAGGAGACAGCAAGGGTTAACAGAATTGAGAAAATTCAAATGTTCAAAGCCCAGAGGATGCAGACTCCCCAAGCGAACATGTGAGGTGCTGTTGCCTTCCAACTTGCCGGTGTTTGCTCACTCTGGCCGTGGAGGAGGCCCAGACCGATAGGTAGGATTCGGAATGGGAAGGGGGAGTTTAAGTGCAGAGGCCACCGTTAGGTCTGGTTGGTTATTGCGGACCGTGCGGGTATTGTTCGGCAAAACGATCGGCCAAGCCCTCTTCTTGGTCTCACCGATAAGAGGATCACTGGCATCTGGAGCAGCGATGCATTAGATGATGTTGGAGGAGGTGCAGTGAACCTCTGTCGTACCTGAAGTACTAGCTTGGGTCCCGAAAGGAGTGGAGGGGAGAGGTGAATGGACAAATGTAGCATCTCTTAGCGTTGCAGGGAAAGTACCCGTGGAAGGGGTAGAGCGGGAGGGAAGGGAAGAAATGCAAGGGAGTTGCGGAGGGAGCGTTCCTTTGCGTAAGCAGACAGGGGGGGAGTATGGGAAGATGTGGGCGATGGAGGGGTCACATTGGTAAAAGAGTTGGCGAAACTGGCGAGGACTATGGTGTTGTATTTGGCCGGCTGGTGGGGAAAGGTTAGGGGGCTAGAAGACTGGAGTTGAGTGAGGAGGCCAGGTTGATTTGAGATAACAATGGAAATACACTTATTGATTAATTCATATTACAACTTCCAATGTAATTATTCATGCCACATTTAGTATAGCTAAATGTGGCCTATCAATGTGTAAGACAAAGTCACACATTTGGGGGGAGGCAGAGACCATCTCGCTGACTGCCAAAACAGCATTAGCAAGCTGGAATTGATTTCTTGACACTATTCAATATGTTTAAATTGACAAGATATTATTTTGCAAAAGACCAAAGCCAAATATAAAAACAAAAATTTTGACATTGCATATATTGACAAACCTAATCATCGCACTTTAGTGTCATTTCTCTAGTTGTGAAGTGCTTTTGTACTGTGGAATGCGACAAGATAATGATCATTCAAGTTCCCTCTTTCATTACCCTGTCAAATCCAAATAAATGATTAGACAGGCTTACATCACAGAAACAACAGTCTAAACTTATCTCTGGCACACATTTTCCCCTTTAAAGATTCACCAAATCATGTTATTCCCAAGATCCAGCATGGAGGGATGTGTAGGAAGGAATTGCAGATGCTGTTTTACACTGAAGATTAGACACAAAGATTGTTAGGGCTTGACACGCTAGAGTCAGGAACATCTTCCCCGGTGGTGGGGGAAGTCCAAACCAGGGGCCACAGTTTAAGATAAGGAGTAGGCCGATTTAGAACAGGGGGGGGGGGAGGAGGCGGAGGAAGGAGCGGAGGGCGGGGATAGGGGGGATAGTGATAGGGGCGTGGCGGGGGGTGGACGGTGGGGT
>CM069144.1:62429353-62566923 GCA_035221665.1 Okamejei kenojei | reverse complement strand
ATAACATGGGAAAAACTTTCCTGATCTGTAGGGGTGCTTTCATCTTCTGTACACTCCTGCTGGATGGAAAGGAAAATGCAAAGCATTACATGATATGTACATAGACGCGCTTCATCCAGTCACAACTTATATGCGCCGCATTAGAGACGATACTTTGCCTCTGTACTTTGAGTCCCTAAAGTCCCCTCTCACCCCATACTAGGATCTGAAAAGAAGCCACCGCTCCTCCTCTTGTAAAAAACTGCAGATGCTGGTTAAACAGAAAAACACAAAAGCTGGAGTAAACAACAGACAGGCACCATCTCTGTGAGAGGATGGTGACGTGTCAGTCAAGACCCTTCTTTCAAAAGGTTAGGCAAAGGAAACAAGAATCAATGTATGATTGGTGAATAAAGAACAATGAAAGAAAAGATTATGCAAAAAAGGTAAATGATGATGAAGGATTGTTAGCTTATTGTAGTTGAAAAAGAACTAGTGTGTACTTAGGTGGGGGGAGGTTTAGAGAGAGAGTATAGAGGGGGAAATGCCGGGTCTACCTAATGAAGAATACCACTGCTGTAAGCTTCCCAAGCAAAATATGTTTCCCCATAACCAACCAGTCTGAAGAAGGGTCCTAGACCTGAAACGTCACCCATACCATCTTGTCCATAGATGCTCCTGGCCCGCTGAGTTCCGCCATCATTGTGTGTCTCCTCCTCTTTGTCTGCTAAACATTTTCCCCGACAGAGATTTATCAATTGTATCAAACTCAGTGCTAATTTGTGAATAATGTGAGCTCATCTGATTTTCAAGCCCATGTGTTGGCAACAAATCCCAGCACACAAGGTATGCCCTCTGTATGTTTTTAATCCATGATGACCCTTTTAAGAACATGAGTGCCAAAGCTCCTGCTCCTCAAAGATTCCATCCTCTCAGACACAGTCAGAAGTGACAGAATTATTCTCCTCTTTGTCATGGCAGAACCCCACCTCCAACAAGACTGTACCCAGAATAAAGCAGCCTATTTGAGCAGTTATCCATCTAGCACCACCACCGAGCATTGCTTCAGGTTACTCAACAAACTGCAGTCACTTGCTTGCCGAGTCTATTCCATTATAACCAACCCCCTCCCTCCCTTTCCTACGCCCCCCCCTCATCAAAGACCAAGACCTCTAACACATGAATGACAAATTACAGCAAGTGGCATAGGGACAACCACCCATTCACCATCCTGAACATGAAAATGAAAATTTTTAGGTTTCAACATCATTGCTGATTTCACTCAATATTGCTGGGTGTACCTTCATGAGAAAATGTATGGCTTTCTTAGCAGGACAGCTACCAGCAGTTTTTTTAAGAAATTAGCAATGAGCATAAAATAGCAGATACTGAAAATGTTTGGGACAATTTACCATCTGCATTTCATATTATCTTCATATTTAATCAATGTTCTTGTAATAGTGGTAGGTTCGTCCACCCTCCATACTGTCCACTTGGTGTGACCTTGGGACATTATCTAGTTATCCCAATATTCATATTTGAACCCTCCCATAGACCCATTTGAAAATTTGTTATCCAACAACCTTTCATGATGAGAAATTGTTTGATCCCAAAGGGGTTTCTAAACTTTCTGAAGAGACCCCACCTCTTCCTCTTGGGGCAGACATTGCTAAAAACCCTGCTGTAGCTCTAGACGCGTCTGATAGTTGAATTAGTAGTTTATTGATGGCCAATGTCTGTTTTGCAGCGTTAGAAGAATCGAGCAAAATATTCTCTTGGCAAACTATCGCATGTAAGTATTTTATGATCACCAATTTATAAATGTTGATCACGAACCTCACCAGGCCAGAATATAGATCTTAATCTCATTTTAATGTAGCCATTGTTTAATTATTGCATTTGCTTTAAATGCTTTACATTTTGTCATGGTAGAGTTTATGAGATTTAACTGAACGGTGGGTTCATTTCAACTATTTAGCAAGGCAAAAAGCACGTTTAGTTTAGCTAGAGATACAGCGCGGAAACAACCCTTTGGCCCAACCAACCCGCACCAACCAGTGATCCCCACAACATAACACCATCCTACACTAGCATTTTTTTTTGCATTGATACCAATATACCAAGCCAATTAACATACAAACCTGTATGCCTTTGGAATGTGGGAGGAAACCGCTGATCTTGAGAGAACGTACGTTATTCCATACAGCCAAGCACCTGTAGTCAAGGATCGCTGGCCTGTAAGGCAGTAGCTCAACTGCCACACCACCAGCCTGCACACAGTTTATTATTGTTCTCAATTCTGTAGCAATAGACTCTCCCCCACCTGGAAAGTTCCTCCAATTTACACACTCTCTACTTGGCAAATATGGAAACATAGTTACTGGATGGCCATTCCGACCCTTCCGACCATTGAATAAGAATGTGTCTGATCATCCAATATCAGCACCCCGGTCTGTTTTCCTCCCACTCGCTTGATTCTTGTTTAGCCCTAAGACTATTAGATAATCACCAGTCCTTCATGTACTGAATCAAAATCCCAGAACTCCCGCTCTAACAACCTTGTGGGGCATATGCCCACATCATGACTGTAAAGCGATTACTGAAGGAACTCAAGAACACCTTCCACAATGCATTAAAACTGGGCTAAAAAAGTTGGCCAGCCTGCACAGACAGCCCACTTCAGAGGGTGGGGGTTGAGGGGGGGGGGGGGGGGGGGTGTATTGTGATATAATATTAGTATGGACTGTATTAATTGAATTATCTGTAGGGTGTGTAGTAGTAAAAGGATAACTATACATTGAATTTTATTGGCCATGTTATTGAATTGTTGTTATTCTGTCAAATCTAATTTCAAATTACTGAAATAAATTGTATTTGTATTGATATAAGCACATAATAATTTTATCGCTCAATATTCCTGCCCAACATCTAGCTCAGTTATGAAGTGGGGCATGGAATGCACTGAGTTTTCCACTGCTGCTCAGAATCGGCCATCTTTCCCAAGATTACCTATGGAAATAACAGCAAAATTAAACTACAACTTTTAATATATTCCATTAGTAGATTAAAACAAGATATTAAAGAAGAGGGAGTTCTATCTGACAGATTTACCTTCATCTGTAACATGGAACCATTTAGCTTAAAAATGACTAGAATAGTTTGAATGGCTAGAAACAGTTAGACAGGTGCATGGATAGGACAGATTTGGAGGGATGTGGACCAAATGTGGGCAGGTGGGACTAGTGTAGCTGGGACATGTTGGCCGATGTGGGTAAGTTGGGGCAAAGGGCCCATTTCCATGCTGTATCACTCTCTCTCATGGTTCTGGTATCTAGCTTTGCTTTGCTAAAGTGGATGTTAAAACAAAAAAAACACATGGCGATGATTTACTGTTTGCAAGGGGATCAAATGTAGAGACAAGCTGGGAAAATTAAAGCTCAGCAAACATCAGTAACCAAACTACCATACAATATTGCACTCACTTATCTGCCTCTATCAGAGATGTGCAAACCACTAGTCCTGCAACTATTTGCAGCGATATTGGCATGTTTTTATTAAATGTTCACATGACAATTGAAAATAGATGATATTGGAAATGTTTACTCATGCTCTTTGTACAATAGTCCATGAAAAACTAATGAAATGTATTTATTATTTCAGTTTCTTCCAATATAAAAGATACAAGCATCTTGCCTACTTTGGCTGAAAATAACTGTCCATCCTTTAGCCTGAACCACAACCTTGAAAATGTCAACACTGCGCTGAGTACAAAAAAATAAAACAAATAGCCCAAGTGTTGCATTTAGGTGCAAATATTGTTTTTTGCTTGAGTACAACAAAATTTCTAAAATTGGTTTTGGTAACATTAGGCAAAGCAATAACCTCCCAAACTGCCATTCATAAATCTTAAAGAGCACTTCACATTAACCATGCTTTTGTATTCCTTTTTAGTTTAAACCACAAGATGATATTGACAACTTCCATTATTATTCTCAGTTATTATAATCTTTATCCATGAATTAATTAAGTTAGGCAAGTCAATGGATATTTTTAAAGCAGATAGATGATTCCTTGGATTAGAACAGGTGTCGGGGTTATGGGAGAATGTCCAGGAGAATGGTTGTTAGGATAGAGAGATAGATCATCCATGATTGAATAGCGAGTAGACAGATGGCCATACATGGCTCCTATCACTTATGAACCATACGAGCCTTTCATCCACTACTGTTTGTTTTTCCAACTCCCTAATTATTTTTCCCTAAAAAATACATCCAGAGCTTAAGGAACATGTAGCTATAGTTGCTCACAGAAGGTTAGCAGCCAAGTATTTCTGACATTTATTTCCTGACAACTATAGAAGCAGTATATTTAATTTTCATAATTATACAATAGTTAAGCCCCTGTCCCACCTAGGAAACCTGAACTGAAACCTCTGGAGACCGTGCGCCCCACCCAAGGTTTCCGTGAGGTTCCCGGAAGTTACGGTCACTCTCCATGAGTCACCAGAGGTTCTGGTCACTTGCCTGGAAAGCCTTGACCGAAGCGTGAGCTGCATCTACTGACCAAAGATCCTTAAGGGATTTTTTATGACGACCGCAGCTTCACACCTACACACAAACACATCGCGAAGGTGGGGCCAGGACCGCAGAGGAGCGCTGTCCGCGCGCTGCCATGTGAAAGTTAACGCTGCCACAGAGCAATGGAAGTCCTTTAGAGAGTGCAGGGAGGAGGGAGAGAATGGGAGAGAAAGACAGAGAAAGGAAAAGAGAAGGGGGGAGAAGGGGAGAGGAACGGGGAGAAGGGGACAGAAAGGGTTGGAAAGAAGGTGTGGGAGAAGGAGGTTAATAAAGTTATCCAGGCCATTTTAACTTCTGGCGAATCGCCACTTAGGAAACCTGAAACTGAAACCTCTGGAGAGACCTTGCGCCCCCCCAAGGTGTCCGTGAGTTCCCCGGAGGTTCCGGTCA
Source organism: Okamejei kenojei (assembly GCA_035221665.1). Lineage (NCBI taxonomy): Eukaryota > Metazoa > Chordata > Chondrichthyes > Rajiformes > Rajidae > Okamejei > Okamejei kenojei. Next base: position 62,561,977 of record CM069144.1, on the reverse strand, counting down.
CTCTCCCTATTGGTGGAAAGTGGTTTCTGCTTCTTCTATGTTCCTTCAATTATTTCATAAAAACCAAAACCGACCTCGACTAAAAATAGGTTGCCGGTTGGTCGAAGCCAGTGGAGTGGGGTTGCTATTTACGTACAGGCAGTCGAAGGCAATCTCCTTCGCTGACCGGCCATTCTGATTGGCTCATTGGCATTTTCAGCAAAGAAACCTTCTTTGGTTTTCAGGACCTAGAAGATCTGCCGGAAGGTAAAATGCCCGCTAACTTTATTAAACTTCTTAACGTCTCCTTCTCCCTCTCTCCCCCCCCCTTCTCTCTCCCTACCCCCTTCTCTCTTCCCCCTTCTCTCTCCCCCTCTCTGCTCCCCCTTCTCTCTCCCCCCTTCTCTCTCCCCCTTCTCTCCCCCTTCTCTCCCCCTTCACTCCCTCCCCTTCTCTCCCCCCTTCTCTCCCCCCCTTTCTCTCCCACCCCTTCTCCTCATTTGTGTAGCGCTCCCCTCTCCCCCCCCTTCTCTCCCCCCTTCTCGCCCCCCTTCTCTCCCGCCCTTTCCTCTCCCCCCTTCTCTCCCCCCTTCTCTCTCCCACCTCTCCTCTCCTCCCCCCTTCTCTCCCCCTTCTCTCCCCCCTCTCTCTTCTCTCCCCCCTTCTTCCCCCCTTTCACTCTCCTTCTCTCTCCCCCCTTCGCTCTCTGCCCCTTCTCTCTCCCCCCCCCTTTTTCTCTCCCCCTCTCCCCCCTTCCCCCTTCCCCCCCTTTCTCTCCCCCTCAACACACCACCCGTAAATCCAACCTTCCACCCCCCTTCTCTCCCACCATTCTCCTCCCGTGGAAGGGTAGGGCCTTTCTCTCCCCCCCTTCTCTCCCCCCCTGAGATCCTCCCCCCATTATCTCCACACCTTCTACTCCCCACCTTCTCTCTCCCCCCTCTCTCTCCACTCTCTCTCCCCCTATCTCCCCCACTCCTTCCCCCTCCTCGCCCCACACTCTCTCCCCCTCTCTCTCCCCCTCTTTCTATCCCCCCTCTCTCTCTCCCCCCTCTCTCTCCCCCCCTCTCCTCTCTCCCCCCGCCCTCGCTACCCCCGTCCATCTACCACCCCCCTCTCTCTCCCCCCCTCTCTCCTCCCCCTCTCTCTCTCCCCATTCTCCTCGCTCCCCCTTCTCTCATCCCCCTTCTCTCTCCCTCTCCCCCGATCTCTCGCCCCCTTCACTCTCCCCCTTCTCTCTTCTCACCCCCTTCTCTCTCCCCCCTTCTCTCTCCCCCTTCTCTCCTCTCTCTCTCCTCTCCCCCCCTCCACTCTCCACCTTCTCTCCCCCCCGTTCTATCCCCCCCTTCTCTGCCCCCCCTCTCGTCCCCCCCCCCCCCCTTCTCGCCCCCCCTTCTCTCCCCCCACCCCTTCTCTCTCCACAATTGAACAATAAACACACAGTCACAACATCGAATCAACCCCTGCGATCCACACATTAGCGCACCCACTTCTCTCTCACCACTGTTGTCGCGTACCACTCTAACAACATTAAACCCGGCCAAAAAGGAGATCCCCCCAGCCCCTGCCAAACCATTACGCACCCCCCCTTCTCTCCCCGCCCTCTATCCCCCCCTTACCTCCCCCCCTTCTCTCCCAACCTTCTCTCCCCCCCTCTCTTCACCCCATGTCTCATCCCCCCCTTCCGCGCCCCCTCCTCTCTCCCTCCCCCCTTCTCTCGCTCGCCCCCCGTCTCTCTACCCCTCTCTCTCCCCCTCTCTCCTCCCCCTCTCTCTCCCCCTCTCTCTCTCTCCCCCTCCTCAGCATCCCCCCTCTCTCCCCCCACTCATCTCCCCAAGCTCTCTCCCCCCATCTCACTACCCCCCTTCACTCCCTCCCCCCTCTCTATACCCCCATCTATCCCCCCTTCACTCTCCAATTCTCTCTCCCCCTCATAAGACCCACTTCACGCTACTAACCCATTCTCGCCTCCCCCCCGTCTATCTCCAGCCTCCGGGGGGGGGCAGGGGGGGGTGAAGGGGGTTGTGGTACCAATAGGACTTTATCCTTCCGTCAGCCCATATAATGCCTCTTCACGCCAAACCTCCTCCTCGCACACCTGGCCCCCTCCTTTGCTGATTTTATGAAGGTGTGGATTATGTGGTTGTGCGCGTCGCAGCATAGGTCCTATATGATCTTAGTCAAGAGTAATGCATCGAGCGAGCCTCTTCGGTCAAGGCTTCCAGGCAAGTGACCAGAACCTCTGTGACCATGAGAGTGGACCGAACCTCTGGTAACCTCTTGTAAACCTTGGTGGTGGGCCACATGGTCTCCAAGAGTTTACTGTTAAGGTGTCACCTCTGGATAGACTTTACACATTAGATGACACAAAATGTGTGTAAAATCATTGGGTTGACTTCACATGTGAGAAAATGAGACTGTTCAGTCGAGTCCCTTCTACACCCTACTGTGTGTCTGGAGGAGGGAACTAAGATAGGATGCGCAATTGAAAAGAACAGGTCAAAGGAACAATTCAAGAAATGTTGAATTGGCTGAGGGGAAGTGACAACAGCTACAACGTTAAATTAATCAGGGATAGAAAAACAAATTCAGAGAATAGGGTGAGAGGACACACAAAAGAAAGCAAGGGTTATTTGAAGTTATAGAAATAAATATTTATACCACTGGTTGTACGCTGTCTGGTGATCACTCCGATACAATGATATGCTTCAGCTGATGGTTCATAAAGAATTGCTTCCTGATGCAGGCAGTTCATTTCTGAAGCCTCTCATACATTGTAATGTTAAATCAAGGAACATCTACGTCGTAGTTAGATATATAGCCAACTTACTACTACACTGACACGACTCAGCATCGTGTCCACACAAATCCGTTTTCTCAAGGACAGGCATATTTCGTATGTGATCTCTTCAACTATACTACAACTACTGAGATAGCTTTTTTAATCATTTGTTTAACGTGCATACCGTTTCACTTAGCAGGGTATGAATTCCTTTAGCAGACAACCTTATTGCAACACTACCACCCTGCTTCAGGGATGGTTGAAAAAATCGACCAGGATCACTATTTCACTCATTTTGGTATTTCCAGAGCCACAAAACAAAGGTTTCCAACTGCACATGTACACATCAGGAACAAATTCGCCTAATCTCTCTACTGTGGTTCTGGTAATTTTGTGAAATTCTGTTATACCCCGTTTTCTGATATCACCTTAAATCCTGTATCGATTTCAGCAATCTTGAGTTATTACTCATTATTATTTCTTCCTTTCCAATAACGATACCAACTTCTATTTTCCACAAGATATGGGAATTTAGCACAAACATTGTCTAATTAATTTAGAGATATCAAGTAATCGTTTATAAATTTCACTGTATAACGGACAGTATTACACAATATAATTTTATCCAATTTGATATGACTGCTGATTTGAACAACAGTCTAAAAATAACATACAAATAAAGAGCACAGAACTTGCCCACCCTCATATTTTTGGATGTATCCATAATCCATTCTCACACTTTTAGCAATAAATATTTTACTCCGTTCTGTTCAAATATAGCTTCCTATTCCAATCAAAAACCAGTTATTAGATTTAGTGTGAGTTTCTTGTTTAAATTAGAGAAGAGTGCAGACAAAAGCCATTTGGCTCACCTAGTCCGCACCGACAAGTATCCACGCACAAAATTAACATTACAAGGATCATTTTAATTTATACCAACCAATTAACCTACAAACCTGTAGTCCTGTTGGAGTGTGGGAAGAATCCAAATTATTGAGAAAACCCACATGGTCACGGGGAGAAGTACAAAGTATCAGCCACCAAGCGCCCTCTCATTTTCGCTATGTTTAGCCATTCAAAATACATACCTACCATAACCCCTAACATATTCCTTTTTTTTACGATTAAAAGTTAAAGACCATCTCTCAGAAAGACGTCCGAGATGAGTCCAAAATACCATAAATCCACCCAACCTTCTTTTGAGAACTTCATTGATGCTCTGTTTTTGCTTGCAACAAGTGACCCACAGATGTGTATCTTCATTGCACTCGTGAAACATCACAGGGACTGAGTTCATCAAATACATTACTTCAATTTATTTGATATTGACTATGCTTTATGTTCAACATTTTCCGAGGCGTGTTGAAGAGACTGGCAATAAATCTATATGAAATCTCTCTATCCGCCTCTCAAGCTAGAGTGGCCCGCGCCTCAGCTCTCGCGAGGGCCCACCGCACCAGTGCGAGAAAAAACACCCACTATCATGAGATAAAACTCTAGTGTATTACTGAATGCTATAATGTACTAAAATTTTCAATTTGTTCATGTGAAGTATTTTAGTGTAATTGAAAAATATTTGTTGTATATAAATTTTCTAGTTAATGCACTCAAACCGGATATTTAGTACACTAGAAAAGCAACGTGTTTTTAACATGTAAACATACTTATATAATAAATAAAACTAATTGTATGTTTTTTGGAGAACTTTAATATATATTGATAGTTTAGATATTGGATTAGTGAGTATATTTTAGATTAAACTGGATTTTTTTTTTTTGCATGATTGTTACAATTTTTACAATCTGATGTCATAAATTATTGTGTAGGTGAATTTATATTAATTTGGATAAGGTTGAAAATTTGCACTAGAAATTCTAATAATATATATACGGTTAATCATTTTAAAAGAACTATATTCAATAATTCCTTTCACAAATATTAAATTTTGATTAACATTTAAATTTTTAAATCAACGACTAAATTCGGGCGAGATATTGCATTCTGTTTACGGTTCAGGAAGAATATGTGATCTCGGCAGATACATTAAGGTATCCAATAATTTTAACAAGTAAATTGAGGAAAAATGTAACCAGAATTAAAATGTATTCTGCTCGAATGACAAGCGTCAAACTTGTGAGCCACAAGAGATGGTTAGACCCTTAAGAAAAATTACTCCACTGTTTTTACGATTGGAGAAAGACCATGTGGACTGAGGAACTTGAGCTAGTCATGGAATTTTCCTTTTTGAGTCAGTAAATTTTGTCGATATTTCGAAGTCCTGACTATATGAAGATAGACAATCTCATGCCATATCTGATGCATTTGGAAGCTAGACAATATTTTGCAGTTACCTTGGCGTATTAAATACAGGAGAGGTCTGAAGACGTGTGAGTGCGAATTTGTGCCTTATTCACACACACAGTTCATAGAAGATCCTGGGAACTACAGGACCATTGAGCCAAACATCTGTGTTTGGAAAATTTCTAGAGAGATTCTGAGGGATAGATGTACATAAACCTAGATGGAGTAGTGCTGATTAGGGATAGCAGCATGTTTTACAAGTAGGAGCGTATCTCACAAACTGTTTGAGTTTTTTTGAAATGGATCTAAAGTTTGACGAAGTCAGAGCTGTAAACATGTATAGTAATGGTAGTTTTTTTCAGAATCAAGGCAACTGACAGAATATCACTGGAATTGTTGCTGCTCTGGAGGTTATTCACATGGATCCCAAGCAGACTTGCCACTGAGTAGGAATTAGGCTTGCAGAGGAAAGGGATTCAGTGTGATGTGAAGGGTGTTATTATGACTGGAGCCTAGTCGAAGGGTGGGCCGCATTGCGGTGGTGGTCCATTGCTGTGTGTCATTTTAATTCAATGGATGTTGGATGAAAGTACATGATGGAGTTATATATTTGCATATTGTGAGTTTTGTGGGGTTTTTAATTGTTTGTTTTTTGTTATTTATGGGCAGATTGTATTTGGGTGAATTGTTATGTGAGAGTTTAATACAGAAAATTGTGTGTTTCATTTTGAAGCAATTACATGCAACAATGTTAAGCTAAATAAAGTACATTATTTGAAAGTGGCAGCACAGGTAATAGTGTGTAAAGGGCTTTCTCGCACAATTACCTTCTTAATCCCTTTTTGGGTATAGAAGTTGAGAGTCATTACAGTTTAATGAGGCTTGGTGAGCCACATTTAGAATCTTGTGTTCAGCTTTGATCACCATGTTATTGGAAATATGTTATCAAGCTGGAAATAAGGATGCAGAGAAAATTTACACCAAGACTCGAGGGCCAGAGCTATAGGGAGATGGTTAAGCAGGCTACGATTTGATTCCTTGGAGAGCAGGAGATGGAGGTTTTTGTTGTTAATCTTGTGAACCCCCCCGAGTCTATATAAATCATGAATTAAATAGATTGGTTAATGCACAGAGTCTGTTGCCCAGAGTAGGAGGCATCAAGAACCAAGAGTGGACTGAGCGTTTTAGGTTTATGGGGCCGGAAGAATTGGGAAGGATGAAGAGGATGATAAAGGGAAAAAAGTAAAATTAATAGGAATCAGAGGGTAAACTTTTTTATTTACACAATGGTGGTGGGTGTTGTTGTATGGAATCAGCTGCCAAAGAGAGTAGTTGAGGGCAGGATACTATCGCCCTCCAAAGTGGTAAGAAACATTGAGATGTTACATGGATAGGATGGGTTTAGAGCTTCATGAGTCAATAATCACAGGCAGGTGGGGACTAGTGTATATGAAGGCATGTTAGTTGGTGTGGGCAGGGCAGTTGGCTGTATGTGACGCTGGGACTGTTTAATAGCTTGTGTTCGTCCTCTGTCACAGCACAGCTTTGCAGCTGATCCTTGTCCTTCTTCCAACCTTCTCAAAGAAAGTTGTTGATTTCAAATTTAAACTTTGCTAGCTTTGGTGGGGGGTGGGGTAGTGGTGGGTGGTGTGGTTTGTATTTGTATAAGTTCATGAGAGAATAGATCGAAAACTCGGTTTTGCACACTCTGTCTCTTGCCCAGCCCCAGAGTGGGTGAAATCGAGAGACCAGAGGAAATAGGTTTAAAGTGAAAGAGAAAAGATTTAATAGGAAGCTGCCAGATGAGATAGTTGAGGCAGGGACTATCCCAACATTTAAGAAGCAGTTAGACAGGTACTGGATACACACGTTAGAGGGATATTGACCAAATGCTGGGAAAAAGGAAGGAAAATGGGGGTACTTGGTTGGGACTAGTGTAGCTCGACATGTTGCCCGGTGTGTGGGCCTCGTTGGCAAGTTGGGCCAAAGGGCCTGTTTCCATACTGTATCACTCAATGACTCTTTGACTCTATACAGCCTGGACACGGGCCCTTCAGCCCACTGAGTCCATGCCAACCTGTACACTAGTTCTGTTTTCTCACTTTTGCATCCTCGACACGAGGGAGAATTTACAGAAGCCAATTAACCTACAAACCTGCACGTTCTTGGAATGTGGGAGGAAACCAGAGCGCCTGGTAGCAGCACTACCACTGCACCACTGTGCTGCCCTAACTTCTACAAATAGTTATCTCAGTGTGACCTTGTTTCATGTTCACTTATTTATTTGTGTTCATAAATTACTCCTATAAAATTCTCTGTGGGTTTCAGAAAAATGATTTAGCTGAGACACCATTGGTTTTCACAAATTGAGGAATCACGCACCTCAGTCAATCCTCTCCCGGCCAGACCAGGCTCACAATAGCACAGCACCTACAGCAATAGACAATTCCATGTTTATGTCGACAAACCCTCCATTTGATGGTAAGTGTGAAGGATTGAAAGAACTGAGACAGAGAGCTCAGTAAAGAACTGAGCTCACATTTGCCCCCTCACCATCTATACGGTACCTACTCACATAATTGTTGTGTATTGCTAGAGTCTGTTTAGTGACTTTTGCCTCTGCAAGGATCTGAAAAAATAGATTATAAATAAAGTTAATCTGCACATCTCAAGGGTCATCAGGAGCGCATTATAGCATTAACAACTTTTTGCAACTTTTAGATTCAGAGATGCAGCGTGGAAACAGGCTCTTCGGCCCACAGTGTCCGCACCGACCAGCAATCCCCACACATTAACATTATTCTACACTAGGGACAAGTTTTGCATTTATACTCACCCAATTAATCTACAAACCTGTAGCTCTTTGGAATTGGGAGGAAACTGAAATACTCAGAGAAAACCCACGTGGCCATGGGGAGAATGTACAAACTCTGTACAGCCAAGCACGTAGAGCCAGGATCATAGCCGGATCTCTGTCTCTGTAAGGCAGCAACTCTACCACTGTGCCACCGTACTGCCTTCTTGGAAGTAATTCTGTGTTGGAAGCTTTTCAATTATAGCATCAAATAAGGGAGAACCAGCTCCATTGGAGGTTTTGGTGCAGGAAATAGTGGACAGTAGAAATGAGCTGCTCATTTCAGGGAACAGAAGGATCTCCTATCACACTAATCAATTGGAAGTGGCAGGTGTGGTGGTTACTGCCCTAAATAAAACATGAAAATGCTGAAAACACTCAGCAGGTCAGGCAACATCTGTAGAAAGAGAGGTAATTAATGCCTCAGATCCAAGATTTGTCATATACTATTTTGATATGAGTTCTTTGTTCTAAAACATGAATTCTGTTTCTATTCCCACAGATGCTGTCTGATCTGTATATTTTCAGCATTTCTATTTTTATTTCACATTCCCAGCATCTGCTGTTTTTTTTGTTTGAATTATCAAGCCCCATATGCCCAGAAGATAGACATAAAATGCTGGAGTAACTCAGCTGGACAGGCAGTATCTCTGGAGAGAAGGAATGGGTGACGTTTCGGGTCCACAAAGCTATGTCGCTGCTTGTATCCCATGCAATCTAACGTTGAATCTTGTTTTTTTATTTTATTTTATTTTTATTTATTTATTTATTTATTTTTAAATTGTATTTATTAGAGGTAAATACATCAATGTACTTCACATATATATTGTTACAATCATTGTACCCCATAATTTTATGGCTTTTAAAGAAAAAGAATAGAAAGAAAGAGAGTGAAAAAGGTGAAAAGAGTTGTGATAGTGGGAAAAGGGATTGTGGGAAAGAGTTGGAGATGTGATAGGAAAGAGCGTGCAAAGGGGGAGAAGAAGCACTTTGGTCCAAAGAATTAAGAGAAAGGGGGTTAAGGAAGAGATAGACCCTAAAAAAGAAAAGGAAAAGAAAAAGAAAATGAACAAAAAAGCCAGTTACTAAGTTATATATATATCACGCAAAAAAAAAAAAAAGAATCCACCAAACTCGATAGTTTTTCATCCCCCCCCCCCCCCACCAAGGCCCAAGGCACTCCTGCACCCTATCTATAAATGCAGACCACGCTTGATAGAAACGATCTGATTTTCCTTCCAGGCGGAGACTCATATCTTCCAGATGTAGTGTTTCAACATAGTTGAAATCCACATATTTAATGTTGGTATAGGAGCATTTTTCCAGAATTTTAAGATTAGTTTTTTTCCTATTATTAAGCCGTAATCAAATAAATTCTTTTGATACACATTTAATTCCGAACTACCTTCTGTCATTCCGAAAATAATCCATTCTGGCTTTGGTGTCATTTTTATTTTAAACAGTCTTGTGAAAATTCCAAAGATTTCAATCCAAAACCTTTGAATTTTTGTACAAAAGATGAATGAGTGCGCTATAGTAGCTTCTTGACCCTGGCATTTATCAGATATTGGTGAAACGTTAGGGAAAAATTTATTTAATTTAGTTGTTGAGTAGTACAATTGTGTATAATTTAAATTGTATTGAAGTGTGGCTTACGTTTGGCTCCTGTTGTTTGGCTTCTTCGTAATTGAGACAATTTGTGCACATTTAATAAGTATTCTTTCCACCTTTCATTGGAAATTTTAATGCTTAGTTTGTTTTTCCACTCACCTCTAATGCCTTCTGTTGTCAGTATTACTGCATTTAGTATAATATTATATATATGTGAAATTAAATTTGCTGATTCCGCCTTTGTATTCATTACTTCATCTAGTAAGTCTAATGGCATTTTGTGACATTCATGTGCATATTTTTTCAAATAATCACATATTTGGAAATATTTAAAATACTGATTGTTACCCAGATTGTATTTTAGTTGTAGTTGTTTAAATGATAATAGCTTTCCTGTATCATACAAATCTCCCAAAGTTTTAATTCCTGCTCTTTCCCATTGTATAAATGCTTTGTCTATAATTGAGGGTTTAAACAGAGGGTTTTTAGCAATAGGAGATAGGAGAGATAAGTTTCTTAATTTTAAATTGTATTTTATTTGTTTCCAAATTCTGATTGTACTATGTATAATTGAGTTTTTGTTGTAGTTTGTATTATTCACCGTCATTGGCGAAAGAAGGATCGCACTAATATTAAAGGGGGAGCAGTCTTCTTTCTCCATAATGATCCATTCCAGTTGATGAAGAGAATTATCCAACAATTGAATCATATTTCTAATATTTACCGACTAATAATAATACATGAAATTAGGGAGTGCTAATCCCCCTACTACTTTGGGGTTATTCAGGTGTGATCTTTGTATTCTATGGGTCTTATAATCCCAAATAAAATTTGTTCTATCTGAATCCAATTTTTTAAAAAAAAAAACTTTTTGGGTAGATATATTGATTAATTGATTGGTACAAGTATAGACTTTGTGGTAGAAAAAAAACATTTTTATGGCGTTTATTCGACCTATTAAGGACATCGGAAGCATTTTCCAGAATTTAATTAAATTATGTAGTTTCTTAAGTACAGGGTTATAGTTTGCTTTAAACATGTCTTGATATCTTCTAGTAATTTCAATACCCAAGTATTTACATTTTTCCACAGCTATTTTAAAAGGAAATTGTACGAGATGTGTAGAATCTTTCGGTTTTATTGACATGATTTCACTTTTATTCCAGTTTATTCTATAACGTGAAAATGAAACAAAATCCTCAAATAAATTTAAAATGTTGGGTATTGTGATATGAGGCTTTGTGATGTACAAAAGTACATCATCAGCGTATAATGATATTTTACTGTTTGAATATTTTGTCTTATATCCGTGGATATTCGGATGAGTTCTAATTCTTTCCGCTAGTGGCTCAATGATGAGGGCAAATAACAATGGTGATAATGAACAACCTTGTCTATTACCCCTTGACAGTTGAAATTTTGTGGATAAAATATTATGAGTTAATATTCTGGCCGTTGGCTTATTATATCTTAATTTAATCCATTGAATGAAATTCTCTCCCAGTTGAAATTTTTGCAATACCTTAACCATATACTTCCATTCAACCTGATCGAATGCTTTTTCTGCATCCAGCGAAATAATTGCAAGATTTGGATCTTTAGTTTGGTGTGAGTGCATTATGTTAAGCAGACGTCTCAAATTATTAAATGATTGTCTCTTAGGGATAAACCCCGTTTGATCCGGATGTGTTAGTTTAGTGGCTTGTCTATTACCCCTTGACAGTTGAAATTTCGTGGATAAAATATTATGCTTATATATTACTTAATCTTCTTGCTAATATTTTTGCTAATATTTTTTGATCAGTATTTAACAGCGCGATAGCTTTATAAGATCAAGGTTCTTCCTCATCTTTATCATTCTTAAGTGTTAATGTAATCGTAGATTCTGCTAATGTAACAGGTAATATTTGCTCTTTGAAAGCGTGTGTGTACATTTTCTGTAGACGAGGACTACATATAACGTAAAAACTTTTATAGAATTAATTACTAAATCCGTCGGGACCTGGTGTTTTCCCATTTTTTAATGAGAATATTGTTTCTTCTATTTCCTTATTTGAGATTTGTGCTCCCAATTCCTCTTGTTCCTGCGATTCTAGTTTGGGAAGATTGCAATTATCCAGAAACTCAGTGACTGTGTTGGTGTCCGTTGTCGTTTTGGATGTATACAAATTCTCATAAAATTGCACAAATCTATTATTAATTTAATTCGGTAATGTTAATACTTCCCCTCTGTCTGATTTAATCTTTGAAATCGTGTATTCCTTTTCTCGTTTTTTTAATTGGCGTGCGAGAAGTTTATGAGGCTTCTCCCCAAATTCAAACTGTTCCTGTCTTGTATTTGGAATAATCTTATAACTTTCTCTGATAGTAATTTATTTAATTTGAATTTTAATATTGATATTTTATTATGTTTATCCATGGACGGGTCTTTAGCATTATCTATATTCAATTGTCTAATTTGTTCCTCTAGCTGCCGTTGTTCATTCTTATTTTTTTATTCTGAAAGCCTTGGTATGAGATTATAACACCTCTAATAAAAGCTTTGAAAGATTCCCATAATAATGTAGGTGATGTGTCTGGTGTGTCATTTATTTTTAAAAAAAGATCCATTTGCTGTCTTAGATATATGCTCCCTTGCGGGTCTTTTAAAATTTGGGGGTTATACCTCCAGAACGATGTATTCTTAGACATACCTATTTTTAAAAAAAAGTTAGGGGGGAATGATCTGAAATCATATTTGTATGGTATTTTGGGTTAAGAGTATATGGAATTAATTTTGTGTCTACCAGGAAATAATCTATACGTGAATAAGTCTTGTGTACCAATGAATAAAACGAATATTCCTTGCCTGTCGGATTTGCAATCTTCCAAACATCGGTTATATTTGTATTTTTTATATATGTGTTTAAAAGTTCACTAGTTTTGGATTTTGTATTACCTCATTGTTTTTGACTGGATTTATCTAAATAAGGATCTAAGACACAGTTAAAGTCTCCCCTAATTATAACATTCTGGTAATTATATTCTGCAATTATATTCAAAATTTTATTTTAAAAAAGCGGATTATCAAAGTTAGGTGCATATATATTTACCAATGTGATTGGGATTGCATGGATCTCACCAGTAACTATCAAATATCTCCCATCCTTATCTGTTAAGGTATTTTTCTGTTCAAATGGTATACTTTGCGAATCGTGATGGACATGCCTCTGGATTTTGACATGTATGACGAATGAAAAGTTTGACCTATCCAGTTGGCCCTCAATCTAACTTGATCTTGAATTTTAAGATGGGTTTCTTGGAGGAAGATAACATCTGACTTAAATGCTTCCAGCTGTGCTAAAACCTTACACATTTTAATATGCTCGTTAGCCCCCCTAATATTCCAACTGCAAAATGAGAGCCCCATCTGTCCAGATGATAGACACAAAAGGCTGGAGTAAGTCAGTTGGGCAGGCAACATCTCTGGAGAGAAGGAATGGGTGACGTTTCGGTCCATGAAGCCAATTTTCTATCCATTCAGCTATCTCTTTGCTTGGATCCCATGTGATCTAACGTAGAATCTTGTTTAATGGCTGAAATCCATATATGCGTCTACAGCTCTGCTTCATCAACCTTTTTGGTCACATCCTCAAGAAACTCACAATTGTGAGACATGACCTCCCATGTACAAACCATGTTGACTATCCCAATCAGTCCTTGTCCATCTAAATGCATGTATATCATAACCCTCAGAGTACACAATAGTAACTTTCTGACCACAGATGTTAAGTTCACTGGCCTGTAGTTCCCAGCCATTTCCCTGCAGCCCTTCTTGAATAGAGGCACAACATTTACCACCCTCCAGTCGTCCAGCACCTTGCCGGTATTTAATGATGACTCATAAATCCCAACTAGAGCACCTGCAATTTCCCCTCTAGCTTTCCACAGTGTCCTCAGTTTGTAGATTAGTTACCTGAAATTGGAAAATGTAATGATCATACCATTGAGTTGTAAGCTACATAAGCAGAAAATGAGGTGCTGTTCCTCCAGTTTGCATGTGGCTTCACTTTGGCAATGGTGGAGACACAGGACAGAAAGGTCAGTATGGGAATGGGAAGGGTGATTAAAATGGTTAGCAGCTGGGAGATCCAGCAGGCCTTGGTGGACCGGGGGTATGTGTTTGTTGAAATGGTCACCTGGTTTGCTTGGTCTCGCCAATGTAAAGGAAGCCGCTTGGGGAGCTTACTACCCAATTATATAAACATTGCATTTTTGATATCTAACCTACAAAGAACCACCCACCCCATCCCACACCCATTTCCCACCTCTCTTCTATGCACCCCACATGGACGCACACCCAGTTATCCTTCATCCTGTCCACTTCCAGCACTATTCCTTCCTCTGGTTTCACATTTCATGTCTCTTATCACCTTACCTCTTTCACTTCTGCCTTTACATCTTTATCCTTTGTCCAACCATCTACCAATCAAACACCTCTCACCTGTATCCCCCATTATTTGCCAGTCTTTGTTCCACTGCCTCCTCACTTGCAGCTTCCCCCCCCCCCCCCCCCCCGCCACTACATTCAGACTGAAGAAGGGTCCCAATCTGAAAAATCAACCTATCCATGTTCTTTAGAGATGCTGCCTGACCCATTAAGTTATTCCAGCACTTTGAGTCCGTTTTTGTGAATCAGCATCTGCAGCACTTTGTGTCTACTATCAACAATAATGCGTAGTTGTGATTTAAAATTACTTTACTATATCTCATTCACACCTTCAGTACTGCCACATGCACACTACACCAAAGTAGTTGAGATTATTGTCAAATGGAATGCACTTTTGAGTATAAAGCTTAGAATATGATTAGCGGGGGATTTCCTACAGATGAAAGAAGATTGCTGCTATAAGAACAAGTGTATTAAGAGCAGGAATAAACTATCATGTGCTTTTAGTTTTCTCCATTCAAAATTGTGGCTGACCTTTTACACAGCTCTACCTACTGGTCCACGTGTCTTAATTTCTTTAACATCAAGATGTCTATCCATCTAGCTTCAACTGAAGCTGATGACTGAACCTCCACAATCATTTGCAGCTGGGAATTCATAAGTTTCCCCACGATTTGCGTGAAATAAATTCTAGTTACGTACAAGTCCATAGCTTACTGAAAGGGGCAATACAAGTGAGCCAGATATCAAAGACAACCTGCTACGTGATTGCCTAAGGTTGTTGAGAGATTGGATATAAAAGTCAATAAATCATGTTGCAGTTGTGCAAATATTTGGTATGCTCACATTTGGAGTGTTTCAGTTTCAAGCACAGGACAGGCAAAACTACTCATCTCATTTTCATTTCAGTTCATTCCATTGCCATTTCAGTTTCAAGCACAAAGCAGGCCAAACTGCTAATCTAATTTTCTTTTCATTTCACTTCCATTGCCATTTCAGTTTCAAGCACAAAGCAGGCTAAACAACTCATCTCATTTTCATTTCATTTCACTTCCATTGCCATTTCAGTTTCAAGTAATGGGCAAGCCAAACATCTCATCTCATTTTCCTTTCATTTCATTTCCATTGCCATTTCAGTTTCAAGCACAAAGCAAGCTAAACAACTCATTTCATTTTCATTGCATTTCCATTGCTATTTCAGTTTCAAGCACAAAGCAGGCCAAACTACTCATCTCATTTTCTTTTTGTTTCATTACCATTGTCATTTCTGCTTCAAGGATTGTGCAGGCCATTCAACTCAGTTTCATTTCATTTCATTGCATTTCCATTGCCATTTCATTTTTAAGCACAGGGCAGGCCAAATAACTAATCTCAGTTTCATTTCATTTCATTTCCATTGCCATTTCAGTTTCAAGCAACACGAAGGCCAAACAATTTATCTCATTTTCATTTCATTTCATTTTCATTGCCATTTCAGTTTCAAGCAATGCGCAGGCCAAATAACTAATCTCATTTTCATTTCTTTCATTTCCATTGCCATTTCAGTTTCAAGCACAGGGCAGGCCAAACAACTCATCTCGTATTCATTTCTTTCATTTCCATTGCCATTTCAGTATCAAGCACAAAGCAGGCCAAACTACTCATCTCATTTTACTTCCATTTCATTTCCATTGCTATTTCAGTTTCAAGCACAAAGCAGGCAAAACTACTCATCTAATTTTAATTTAATTTCATTTCATTTCCATTGCCATTTCAGTTTCAAGCACAAAGCAAGCTAAACAACTCATCTCATTTTCATTTCATTTCCATTGCCATTTCAGTTTCAAGCACAAACCAGGCCAAACTACTAATCTCGTTTTATTTTTGTTTCATTACCATTGCCATTTCTGCTTCAAAGGTTGTGCAGGCCATACAATTCATCTCAGTTTCATTTCATTTCATTTTATTTCGTTTCCATTGCCATTTCATTTTTAAGCACAGGGCAGGCCAAATAACTAATCTCAGTTTCATTTCATTTCATTTCCATTGCCATTTCAGTTTCAAGCAACACGTAGGCCAAACAACTCATCTCATTTTCATCTCATTTAATTTCCATTGCCATTTCAGGTTCAAGCAATGCACAGGCTAAATAACTAATCTCATTTTCATTTCATTTCATTTCCATTGCCTTTTCAGTTTCAAGTAATGAGCAAGCCAAACATCTTATCTCATTTTCATTTCATTTCATTTCCATTGCCATTTCAGTTTCAAGCACAAAGCAAGGTAAACAACTCATCTAATTTTTGTTTCATTTCCATTGCCATTTCAGTTTCAAGCACAAAGCAGGCCAAACTACTCATCTCATTTTCTTTTTGTTGCAATACCATTGCCATTTCTGCTTCAAGGATTGTGCAGGCCATACAACTCATCTCAGTTTCATTTCATTTCATTTCCATTGCCATTTCAGTTTCAAGCATAGGGCAGGCCCAACTACTCATCTCCTTATCATTTTATATCATTTACATTGCCATTTCAGTTTCAAGCACAGGGCAGGTCAAATAACTCATCTCTTTTTCATTTCATTTCAATTCATTTCTGTAGCCATTTCAGTTTCCAGTATAGGGCAGGCAAAACAACTCATTCTCATTTCATTTCCAAATGCCATTTCAGTTACATGCACAGAGCAGGCCCAACTACTCATATCATGTTCATTTCATTTCATTTCATTGCCATTTCAGTTTGAAGCACAGGGCAGGCCAAACAAATCATCTCAGTTTCATTTTATTTCCATTGCCATTTCAGTTTCAAGCACAGGGCAGTCCAAACAACTCATCTCATATTCATTTCATTTTCATTGCCATTTCAGTTTCAAGCACAGGGCAGGCCAAACAACTCATCTCATTTTCATTTCAATTCATTTCCATTGCCATTTCAGTTTGAAGCACATGGCAGGCCAACCAACTCATTTTCTTTTCATTTCAATTACAAATGCCCTTTCAGTTTCAAGCACCGGGAATGTCGAACAACTTATCTCACTTTCATTTCATTTAATTTCCATTGTCATTTCAGTTCAGGCAATGGGCAGGCCAAACTATTCATCTCATTTTATTTTCATTTCATTACCATTGCCATTTCAGTTTCAAAGAATGTGCAAGCCAAACAACTTATCTCAGTTTCATTTCATTTTATTTCCATTGCCATTTCAGTTTCAAGCACAGGGCAGTCCAAATAACTCATCTCATTTTCATTTCATTTTCATTGCCATTTCAGTTTCAAGCACAGGGCAGGCCAAACAACTCATCTCATTTTCATTTCAATTCATTTCCATTGCCATTTCAGTTTGAAGCACATGGCAGGCCAACCAACTCATTTTCTTTTCATTTCAATTACAAATGCCCTTTCAGTTTCAGGTTGTTTAAGCAAATTTGGGTATGTCGAACAACTTATCTCACTTTCATTTCATTTAATTTCCATTGTCATTTCAGTTCAGTCAATGGGCAGGCCAAATATTCACTCATCTATTTTATTTTCATTTCATTACCATTGCCATTTCAGTTTCAAAGAATGTGCAAGCCAAACAACTTATCTCAGTTTCATTTCATTTCATTTCCATTGCCATTTCAGTTTCAAGCACAGGGCAGGCCAAATAACTCATCTCATTTTCATTTCATTTCACTTCCATAGCCATTTGAGTTTCCAGTATAGGGCAGGCCAAACTACTCATCTCATTTTCATTTGATTTGATTTCCATTGCCATTTCAGTTTCATTTACAGAACAGGCCAAACTACTCATCTCATTTTCATTTCATTTCACTTCCATAGCCATTTGAGTTTCCAGTATAGGGCAGGCCAAACTCTTACTCATCTCATTTTCATTTGATTTGATTTCCATTGCCATTTCAGTTTCATTTACAGAGCAGGCCAAACTACTCATCTCATTTAATTTTCATTTCATTTCCATTGCCATTTCAGTTTCTCGCACAAAGTGGGCCATACAAGTCATCTCATTTTCATGTCCTTTCATTTGATTGCAATTTCACTTTCAAGCACAGGGCAGGCCAAACTATTCATCTCATTTTCATTACATGTCATTAACATTGCCATTTCAGTTTCAAGGAATAGGCAGGCAAAACAACTCATCTAATTTTCATTTCATTTCATTTCCATTGCCATTTCAGTTTCAAGCACAGGGCAGGCCAAACAACTCATCTCTGTTTCATTTTATTTCATTTCAATTGTTTTTTGATGGGGCTTTTTTTTTTTTTCTTGCAGTTTCCAGCGCAGGACAGGCCCATTTAGTCATCTCAGTTTCATTTCATTTCCATTGTCATTTTAGATTCAAGCACAGGGCAGGCCAAACCACTCATCCTATTTTAATTTAATTTCATTTCCATTGCCATTTCAGTTTCAAGCACGGGGCAGGCCAAATAACTCATCTCATTTTCATTTCATTTCCAAATGCCTTTTCAGTTTCAAGCACAGGGCAGGCCAAGCAACTAACCTCATTTTCATTTCATTTCCAAATGTGTTTTCTGTTTCAAGCACAGGGATGGCCAAACAATTCTTCTAATTTCAATGTCATTTCATTTCCATTGCCTTTTCAGTTTCATGCACAGGGCAGGCTAAGCAAATCATCTCATTTTCATTTCATTTCATTTGTATTGTCATTTCAGCTTCAAGCAATGGGCAGGCCAATCAAATCATCTCAGTTTCATTTCATTTCATTTCATTTCAATTGCCTTTTCAGTTTCAGGGAATTAGCACAAACAACACACCTCAATTGCAATTCTTTGCATTTCCATTGCCATTTCAGTTTCAAGTATAGGACAGGCCAAATAATTCATCTCATTTTCATTTCATTTCATTACCATTGCCATTTTAGTTTCAAGCACAGGGCAGGCCAAACGGGGAGGAAGATTACAACCTTCACGATGTCTACCCTGTTCCAACTAATGCAATCAATTAGACATGCACAAATGGAAGATCAAATAGAAAAAGTTGTCCTACAACTTTTGGATGTGCACGCCACACGAAAGAAGAAGAAGAAGGCAGGCCTAACAACTCATCTCATTTTCATTTCTTTTAATTTCTATTGCCTTTTCAGTTTCAAGGAATGGGCAGGCCAAACAACTCATCTCAGTTTCATTTTATTTCATTACAATTGCTCTTGCAGTTTCAAGCACAGGACAGGCCCATTTACTCAGCTCATTTTTACTTTATTTCATTTCCATTCCCATTCCCATTTCATTTTAAAGCACACAGCAGGCAATACAACTCATCTCATTTTCTTTCCATTTCATTACCATTGCCATTTCAGTTTCAAGGAATGGGCAGGCCAAACAACTCATCTCAGTTTCATTTCATTTCATTTCCATTGTCATTTCAGTTTCATACACAGGGCTAGCTAAACAACTCATCTCATATTCATTTCAATTCATTTGCATTGCCATTTCAGCTTCAAGCAATGCGCAGGCCAAAGAAATCATCTCAGTTTCATTTCATTTCATTTCGATTGCCTTTTCATTTTCAAGAAATTGTCAGGCCAAACAACTCATCTCAGTTGCAATTCATTGCATTTCCATTGCCATTTCAGTTTCAAGCACAGGACAGGCCAAATAACTCATCTCAGTTTCATTTCATTTTATTTCCATTGCCATTTCAGTTAGAAGCACAGGGCAGGCTAAACAACTCATCTCATTTTAGTTTCTTTTAATTTCAATTGCCTTTTCAGTTTCAAGGAATGGGCAGGCCAAACAACTCATCTCAGTTTCATTTCATTTCATTTCATTTCATTTCAATTGCTTTTGCAGTTTCAAGCACAGGACAGGCACATTTACTCATTTCAGTTTCATTGTTTTTCACTTCAATTGCCATTTCAATTTCAAGCAACGGGCAGGCCAACCAACTCATCTTATTATCATTTTATTTCATTTCTATTGCCATTTCAGTTTCAAGCACAGAACAGGCCAAACAACTCATCTCATATTCATTTCATTTCATCTCTATTGCCATTTCTGTCTCAAGCACAGGGCAGGCCAAACAACTCATGTCATTTTCATTTCATTTCATTTCCATTGCCATTTCAGTTTCAAGCACAGGGCAGGCCAACTACTCATCTCATTTTTATTTCACTTCATTTCCATTGCCATTTCAGTTTCAAGCACAGGGCAGGCCAAACGGGGAGGAAGATTACAACCTTCACCTGGTCCTCCCTGTTCCAACTAATGCAATCAACTGGACGTGCACAAATGGAAGATCAAATAGAAGAAGTTGTCCTAGTTTAGGATGTGCACGCCACACAAAAGAAGAAGAAGAAGGCAGGCCAAATAACTCATCTCATTTTCATTTCTTTTAATTTCCATTGCCATTTCAGTTTCAAGCACAGAGCAGGCCAAAATATTCATCTCATTTTCATTTCATAGCATTCCCATTGCCATTTCAGTTTTAAGCACAAGGCAGGCTAACCAAAGCATCTCTTTTTCATTTCATTTCATTTCTATTGCCATTTCAGTTTCAAGCACAGGACAGGCCAAATTACTCATCTCATTTTCATTGCATTTCATTTCCATTACCTTTTCAGTTTCAAGGAATGGACAGAACAAACAACTCATCTCAGTTTCATTTCATTTCATTTCTATTCCCATCTCAGTTTCCAGCACAGTGCAGGCCAAACAACCCTCCTCATTTTCAGTTCATTTTATTTCCAGTCCCATTTCAATTTCAAGCAATGGGCAGGCCAAACAACTCATCTCAGTTTCATTTCATTTGATTTCCATTGCCATTTCAGTTTCCAGCACATTGCAGGCCAAACAACTAATCTCCTTTTCTTTTCATTTCATTTTCATTGCCATTTCGTTTTCAAGCATACGGCAGGCAATACAACTAATCTCATTTTCATTTCATTTCATTACCATAGCCATTTCAGTTTCATATGCAGGGCAGGCTAAAAAACTCATCTCATTTTCATTTCAATTCATTTGCATTGCCATTTCAGCTTCAAGCAATTGGCAGGCCAAACAACTCATTTCAGTTTCTTTTCATTTCATTTCAATTGCTCTTGCAGTTTCAAACACAGGACAAGCCCATTTACTCATCTCAGTTTCATTTTATTTCACTTCCATTGCCATTTCAATTTAAAGGAATGGGCAGTCCAAACAACTTATCTCACGTTCATTTCATTTAATTTCCATTGCCATTTCAATTTCAAGCAATGGGCAGGTCAAACAATCATCTCATTTTCATTTCATTTCATTTCCATTACCATTTAAGTTTCAAACACAGGGCAGGCCAAACAACGCATCTCATTTTCATTTCATTTATTTTAAATTGCCATTTCTGTTTCAAGCACAGGGCAGGAACAAACAACTCATGTCATTTTCATTTCATTTAATTTCCATTACCTTTTCAGTTTCAAGGGATGGGCAGACGAAACTACTCATTTCAGTTTCATTTCATTTCCATTCCCATTTCAGTTTCCAGCACAGGGCAGGCCAAACAGCCCATCGTATTTTCATTTAATTTTGTTCCCATTGCCTTTTTTTCATTTCATTTCATTAACATTGCCATTTCAGTTTCAAGCACAGGGCAGGCCAAACAACTCATCTCTGTTTCATTTTATTTCATTTCAATTGCTCTTGCAGTTTCCAGCGCAGGACAGGCCCATTTAGTCATCTCAGTTTCATTTCATTTCCATTGTCATTTTAGATTCAAGCACAGGGCAGGCCAAACCACTCATCCTATTTTAATTTAATTTCATTTCCATTGCCATTTCAGTTTCAAGCACGGGGCAGGCCAAATAACTCATCTCATTTTCATTTCATTTCCAAATGCCTTTTCAGTTTCAAGCACAGGACAGGCCAAACAACTCATCTCTGTTTCATTTTATTTCATTTCAATTGCTCTTGCAGTTTCCAGCGCAGGACAGGCCCATTTACTCATCTCAGTTTCATTTCATTTCCATTGCCATTTCATTTTCAAGCAATGGGCAGGCCAAACAACTCAACTCAGTTTCATTTCATTTCATTTTCATTACCTTTTCAGTTTCCAGCACAGGGCAGGCCAAGCAACCCATCTCATTTTCAATTCATATAATTTCAATTGCCATTTCAATTTCAAGCAATGGTCAGGCCAAACAACTCATCTCAGTTTCATTTCATTTGAATTCCATTGGCATTTCAGTTTCCAGCACATTGCAGACCAAACAACTCACCTCCTTTTCTTTTTATTTCATTTACATTGCCATTTCATTTTCAAGCACACGGCACGCAATACAACTCATCTCATTTTAATTTCATTTCATTATGATTGCCATTTCAGTTTCAAGGAATGGGCAGGCCAAACAACTCATCTCAGTTTCATTTCATTTCATTTCCATTGCCATTTCAGTTTCATACACAGGGCTAGCTAAACAACTCATCTCATTTTCATTTCAATTAATTTCCATTGCCATTTCAGTTTGAAGCACAGGGCAGGCCAAACAACTCATCTCATTTCAACTTATTTTAATTTCTATTGCATTTTCTGTTTCAAGGAGTGTGCAGACCAAACAACTCATCTCAGTTTCATTTCATTTCATTTCAATTGCTCTTGCAGTTTCAAGCACAGGACAGTCCCATTTACTCATCTCAGTTTCATTTTATTTCACTTCCATTGCCATTTCAAATTCAAGCACAGAGCAGGCAAAACTGCTAATCTCATTTTCATTTCATTTCATTTCTATTGCCATTCCATTTTCAAGCACAGGGCATGCCAAACCTCTCTTCTCATTTTAATGTCCTTTCCTTTCCGCGGCCATTGCAGTTTCAAGCATGGCGTGGGCCAAACAACTCATCCCATTTTCATTTCATTTCATTCCCATTGCCATTTCATTTTCAAGCACAGGACAGGCCTTTTACTCATCTCAGTTTCATTTCATTTCTATTGCCATTTCATTTTCAAGCAATGGGCAGGCCAAACAACTCAACTCAGTTTCATTTCATTTCATTTCCATTACCTTTTCAGTTTCCAGCACAGGGCAGGCCAAGCAACCCATCTCATTTTCAATTCATATAATTTCAATTGCCATTTCAATTTCAAGCAATGGCCAGGCCAAACAACTCATCTCAGTTTCATTTCATTTGAATTCCATTGGCATTTCAGTTTCCAGCACATTGCAGACCAAACAACTCACCTCCTTTTCTTTTTATTTTCATTTACATTGCCATTTTCATTTTCAAGCACACGGCACGCAATACAATTCATCTCATTTTAATTTCATTTCATTACGATTGCCATTTCAGTTTCATACACAGGGCAGGCTAAACAACTCATCTCGTTTTCATTTCAATTAATTTCCATTGCCATTTCATCTATAAGCAACGGGCAGGCCAAAACTACTCATCTCATTTTCATTTCATTTCATTTTCCATTGCCATTTCAGTTTCAAGCAAAGGACATGCCAAACAACTCATCTCATTTTAATTTCATTTATTTTCCATTGCCATTTCTGTTTCAAGCACAGGGCAGGACAAACAACTCATGTAATTTTCATTTCATTTCATTTCTATTCCCATTTCAGTTTCAAGCACAGGGCAGGCCAAACAACTCATCTCATTTTGATTTCATTTTGTTGCCATTGCCTTTTTAATTTTAAGCAATGTGCATGCCAAACAACTCATCTCATTTTCATTTTATTTCATTTCCATTGCCATTTCAGTTTCAAGTACAGGGCAGGCCAAACAACTAAGCTCATTTTCATTTCATTTCCAAATGCCATTTCAGTTTGAGCACAGGGCAGGCCCGAATAAACTCTTCTCCTTTTCATTTCATTTCATGTCATTTCCATTGCCATGTCAGTTTCATGCACAGGGCAGGCTAAACAAATCATCTCATTTTCATTTCATTTCATTTCCATTGTCATTTCAGTTTCTAGCATATTGCAGGCCAAAAAACTCATCTCCATTTAATTTCATTTCATTTCCATTGCCATTTCAGTTTCAAGCACATGGCAGGCAAAACAACTCATCTCGTTTTAATTTCATGTCATTGCCATTGCCATTTCAGTTTCAAGGAAAATGGGCAGCGCTAACAACTTATCTCAGTTTCATTTCAATTGCTCTTGCCAGTTTCAAGCACAAGGACAGGCCAATTTACTCATCTTAGTTTCATTTTATTTCACTTCCATTGCCACTTCAATTTCAAGCAATGGGCAGGCCAAACAACTCATCTCATTTTCATTTTTTTTAATTTCCATTGCCATTTCAGTTTCAAGCACAGGACAGGCCAAACAACTCATCTCATATTCATTTCATTTCATTTATATTGCCATTTCTGTTTCAAGCACAGGGCAGGCCAAACAACTCATGTCATTTTCATTTCATTTAATATCCATTGCCATTTCACTTTCAATCACAGGGCAGGCCAACTACTCATCTCATTTTCATTTCACTTCATTTCCATTGCCATTTCAGTTTCAAGCACAGAGCAGGCCAAACTACTCATCTCCTTTTCATTTCATTTCATTCCCTTTGCCATTTCAGTTTCAAGCACAAGGCAGGCCAAACCAACTCATCAACTAATTTTCATTTCATTTAATTTCCATTGCCATTTCAGTTTGGCGCGCAGGGCACGCCAAACTGCTCATCTCATTTTCTTTTCATTTAATTTCCATTGCCCATTTCAGTTTCATGCACAAGGCAGGCCAACAAAATCATCTATTTTTCATTTCATTTCACTTCCACTGCCATTTTCAGTTTCAAGCACAGGGCAGGCCAAACTACTCATCTCATTTTCTTTTCATTTCCTCACCATTGCCATTTGAGTTTCAAGGAATGGGCAGGCCAAATACAACTCTTGGTCATTTTTATTTCATTTCATTTCCATTGCCATTTCAGTTTCAAGCACCGAGTCAGGCAAAACTACTAATCTCATTTTCATTTCATATTCATTTCCATTGCCATTTCAGTTTCAAGCACAAGGCAGCCAACCAACTCATCTCATTCTCATTTAATTTAATTCCCATTGTCATTTCTTTTTCAAGGCATCGGGCAGGCCAAACCAGGACAACTCGTTCCATTTCATTTCATTACACATTGCCATTTCAGTTTCAAGCACAGGGCAGTCCAAACAACTCATCTCATTTTCATTTCATTTCTTTTCCATTGCCATTTTTTCTCTTTCTAGCACAGGGCAGGCCAAACAATTCTGTCATTTTCATTTTCATTTCATTTCCATTGCCATTTCAGTTTCAAAGCACAGGCAGGCCAAACAAATCTACTCAACTCAGTTTCATTTCATTTCATTTCCATTACCTTTTCAGTTTCCAGCACAGCGGCAGGCCAAGCAACCCATCTCATTTTCAATTCATATAATTTCAATTGCCATTTCAATTTCAAGCAATGGCCAGGCCAAACAACTCATCTCAGTTTCATTTCATTTGAATTCCATTGGCATTTCAGTTTCCAGCACATTGCAGACCAAACAACTCACCTCCTTTTCTTTTTATTTCATTTACATTGCCATTTCATTTTCAAGCACACGGCACGCAATACAATTCATCTCATTTTAATTTCATTTCATTACGATTGCCATTTCAGTTTCATACACAGGGCAGGCTAAACAACTCATCTCGTTTTCATTTCAATTAATTTCCATTGCCATTTCATCTATAAGCAACGGGCAGGCCAAACTACTCATCTCATTTTCATTTCATTTCATTTCCATTGCCATTTCAGTTTCAAGCAAAGGACATGCCAAACAACTCATCTCATTTTAATTTCATTTATTTTCCATTGCCATTTCTGTTTCAAGCACCGGGCAGGACAAACAACTCATGTAATTTTCATTTCATTTCATTTCTATTCCCATTTCAGTTTCAAGCACAGGGCAGGCCAAACAACTCATCCATTTTTGATTTCATTTTGTTGCCATTTGCCTTTTTAATTTGAAGCAATATGTGCATGCCCAAACAACTCTCATCTCATTTTCATTTTATTTCATTTCCATTGCCATTTCAGTTTCAAGTACAGGGCAGGCCAAACAACTAAGCTCATTTTCATTTCATTTCCAAATGCCATTTCAGTTTGAGCACAGGGCAGGCCGAATAACTCTTCTCCTTTTCATTTCATTTCATGTCATTTCCATTGCCATGTCAGTTTCATGCACAGGGCAGGCTAAACAAATCATCTCATTTTCATTTCATTTCATTTCCATTGTCATTTCAGTTTCTAGCATATTGCAAGCCAAAAAACTCATCTCCATTTAATTTCATTTCATTTCCATTGCCATTTCAGTTTCAAGCACATGGCAGGCAAAACAACTCATCTCGTTTTAATTTCATGTCATTGCCATTGCCATTTCAGTTTCAATGAATGGGCAGCGCTAACAACTTATCTCAGTTTCATTTCAATTGCTCTTGCAGTTTCAAGCACAGGACAGGCCAATTTAACTCTCATCTTAGTGTCATTTTATTTCACTTCCATTGCCACTTCAATTTCAAGCAATGGGCAGGCCAAACAACTCATCTCATTTTCATTTTTTTAAATTTCCATTGCCATTTTCAGTTTCAAGCAAACAGGACAGGCCAAAGAACTCATCTCATATTCATTTCATTTCATTTTATTGCCATTTCTGTTTCAAAAAGCACAGGGCAGGCCAACAACTCGTGTCATTTTCATTTCATTTAAAATCCATTGCCATTTCAGTTTCAAGCACAGGGCAGGCCGACTACTCATCTCATTTTCATTTCACTTCATTCCGGATTGCCATTTCAGTTTCAAACACAGAGCAGGCAAACTACTCATCTCTCCTTTCATTTAATTTCATTCCCTTTGCCATTTCAGTCTCAAGCACAAGGTTAGGCCAACCAACTCATCTCATATTCATTTCATTTCATTTATATTGCATTTCTGTTCAAGCACAGGGCAGGCCAAACAACTCATGTCATTTTCATTTCATTTAATATCCATTGCCATTTCACTTTCAATCACAGGGCAGGCCAACTACTCATCTCATTTTCATTTCACTTCATTTCCATTGCCATTTCAGTTTCAAGCACAGAGCAGGCCAAACTACTCATCTCCTTATATTTCATTTCATTCCCTTTGCCATTTCAGTTTCAAGCACAAGGCAGAGGCCAACCCAACTCATCTAATTTTCATTTCATTTAATTTCCATTGCCATTTCAGTTTGGCGCGCAGGGCACGCCAAACTGCTCATCTCCATTTTCTTTTCATTTAATTTCCATTGCCATTTCAGTTTCATGCACAGGCAGGCCAACAAAATCATCTATTTTTCATTTCATTTCACTTCCACTGCCATTTCAGTTTCAAGCACAGGGCCTGCCAAACTACTCATCTCATTTTCTTTTCATTTCCTCACCATTGCCATTTGAGTTTCAAGGAATGGGCAGGCCAAACAACTCTTGTCATTTTTATTTCATTTCAATTTCCATTGCCATTCAGTTTCAAGCACCGAGCAGGCAAAACTACTAATCTCATTTTCATTTCATTTCATTTCCATTGCCATTTCAGTTTCATGCACAAGGCAGGCCAACAAAATCATCTATTTTTCATTTCATTTCACTTCCACCCCAAAATGCCATTTCAGTTTCAAGCACAGGGGGGGGGGCAGGCCAAACTAATCATCTCATTTTTCTTTTCATTTCCTCACCATTGCCATTTGAGTTTCAAGGAATGGGCAGGCCAAACAACTCTTGTCATTTTTATTTCATTTCATTTCCATTGCCATTTCAGTTTCAAGCACCGAGCAGGCAAAACTACTAATCTCATTTTCATTTCATTTCATTTCCATTGCCATTTCAGTTTCAAGCACAAGGCAGGCCAACCAACTCATCTCATTCTCATTTAATTTAATTCCCATTGTCATTTCTTTTTCAAGCATAGGGCAGGCCAAACCAGACAACTCGTTTCCATTTCATTTCATTACCATTGCCATTTCAGTTTCAAGCACAGGGCAGTCCAAACAACTCATCTCATTTTCATTTCATTTCTTTTCCATTGCCATTTCTCTTTCTAGCACAGGGCAGGCCAAACAATTCATGTCATTTTCATTTCATTTCATTTCCATTGCCATTTCAGTTTCAAGCACAGGGCAGGCCAAACAACTCAACTCAGTTTCATTTCATTTCATTTCCATTACCTTTTCAGTTTCCAGCACAGGGCAGGCCAAGCAACCCATCTCATTTTCAATTCATATAATTTCAATTGCCATTTCAATTTCAAGCAATGGCCAGGCCAAACAACTCATCTCAGTTTCATTTCATTTGAATTCCATTGGCATTTCAGTTTCCAGCACATTGCAGACCAAACAACTCACCTCCTTTTCTTTTTATTTCATTTACATTGCCATTTCATTTTCAAGCACACGGCACGCAATACAATTCATCTCATTTTAATTTCATTTCATTACGATTGCCATTTCAGTTTCATTCACACAGGCTGCAGGCTAAACAACTCATCTCGTTTTCATTTCAATTAATTTCCATTGCCATTTCATCTATAAGCAACGGGCAGGCCAAACTACTCATCTCATTTTCATTTCATTTCATTTCCATTGCCATTTCAGTTTCAAGCAAAGGACATGCCAAACAACTCATCTCATTTTAATTTCATTTATTTTCCATTGCCATTTCTGTTTCAAGCACCGGGCAGGACAAAATCTCATGTAATTTTCATTTCATTTCATTTCTATTCCCATTTCAGTTTCAAGCACAGGGCAGGCCAAACAACTCATCTCATTTTGATTTCATTTTGTTGCCATTGCCTTTTTAATTTTAAGCAATGTGCATGCCAAACAACTCATCTCATTTTCATTTTATTTCATTTCCATTGCCATTTCAGTTTCAAGTACAGGGCAGGCCAAACAACTAAGCTCATTTTCATTTCATTTCCAATGCCATTTATCAGTTTGAGCACAGGGCAGGACGAATAAACTCTTCTCTCCTTTTTCTTTTCATTTTCATGTCATTTCCATTGCCATGTCAAGTTTCATGCACAGGGCAGGCTAAACAAATCATCTCATTTTCATTTCATTTCATTTCCATTGTCAGTTTTCAGTTTCTAGCATTATTGCAGGCCAAAAAAACTCATCTCCATTTTAATTTCATTTCATTGTTCCATTGCCATTTCAGTTTTCAAGCACATGGCAGGCAAAACAACTCATCTCGTTTTAATTTCATGTCATTGCCATTGCCATTTCAGTTTCAAGGAATGGGCAGC
Organism: Okamejei kenojei; assembly: GCA_035221665.1. NCBI lineage: Eukaryota > Metazoa > Chordata > Chondrichthyes > Rajiformes > Rajidae > Okamejei > Okamejei kenojei. The sequence continues at coordinate 62,532,827 of CM069144.1, read as the reverse complement.
GCTAACAACTTATCTCAGTTTCATTTCAATTGCTCTTGCAGTTTCAAGCACAGGACAGGCCAATTTACTCATCTTAGTTTCATTTTATTTCACTTCCATTGCCACTTCAATTTCAAGCAATGGGCAGGCCAAACAAACTCATCTCATTTTCATTTTTTTTAATTTCCATTGCATTTCAGTTTCAGCAAGCACAGGACAGGCCAAAACAACTACATCTCATAATTCATTTCATTTTCATTTATATTGCCATTTTCTGTTTCAAGCACAGGGCAGGCCAAACAACTCAATGTCATTTTCATTTCTCATTTAAAATCCATTGCCATTTCAGTTTCAAGCAGAGGGCAGGCAAAAACAAATCATCTCGTTTTAATTTCATGTCATTGCCATTGCCATTTTCAGTTTCAAGGACTGGCAGCGCTAACAACCTTATCTCAGTTTCATTTCAATTGCTCTTGCAGTTTCAAGCAACAGGAAGGCCAATTTACTCATCTTAGTTTCATTTTATTTCACTTCCATTGCCACTGCAATTGCATACGCAAGGGCAGGCCATAACAATTAATACTCATTTTCATTTTTTTTAATTTCCACATTGCCATTTCAGTTTCAAAGCACAGCGACAGGCCAAACCAACACTCATCTCATTATTCATTTCATTTCTTTTATATTGCCATTGTGTGTTTCAAGCACAGGGACGGCCAAACATCTCATGTCATTTTCATTTCATTCTAATAATCCATTGCACTTTCAGTTTCAAGCACAGTGTCAGGCCGACACTACTCCATTCATTTTCATTTCAACTTCATCCGATTGCATTTCAGTTTCAAAAAAACAGTGCAGTGCCACAAACTACTCATATCCTTTTCATTTAAGTTCATTCCCTTTGCCATATTCAGTCTCAAGCACAATGGTAGGCCAAACCAACTCATCTATATTACATTTTCATTTCTTTTATATTGCAATTTCTGTTTCATGCACAGGGGCTGGCAAAAAAACTCATGTCTTTTCATTCTTTTAATTTCCATTGCATTTCCAACTTTCAATCAACTTGGGCAGGCACGAACTATCATATCAATTTTTCATTTCACTTCTCATTTCATTGCCATTTCAGGTTTAACGACACAGAGGCTAGGCCAAAATACTCATCTCCTTTCATTTCATTTCATTCCCTTTGCCATTTCAGTTTAAGCACAAGGCAGGCCAAACCAACTATTAATTTTCTTATTCAGTTAATTTCCATTGCTCCATTTCAGTTTGGCGCGCAGGGCACGCCAACTGCTCATCTCATTTTCTTTTCACATTTTAATTTCCATTCGCTTTTCAGTTTCATGCTCAGGCAGGCCAACAAAATCATCTATTTTTTTCATTTCATTTCACTTCCACTGCCTCATTTCAGTTTAAGCACAGGGCTGCCAAATACTCATCTCATATTTTCTTTTCATTTCTACCATTGCCATTTGAGTTTCAAGGACAAGCATGGCAGGCACCAAAAACTCGTGTCAATTTTTATTTCATTTCATTTCCATGCCATTTCAGTTTCTAGTCACCGAGCAGGCAAAACTATAATCTCGAATTTTCATTTCATTTCTTTTCCATTGCCATTTCTGTTTCATGCTCAAGGGCCTGGCAAACCAAATTCATCTATTTTTCATTTATTTCATCTCCACATGACATTTTCAGGTTTCATGCACAGGGCAGGCCAAATACTCACTCTCAGTTTATTTTCATTTCGCTCACCATTGCCATATTGAGTTTCAAAGGAGTATGGGCAGGCCAAACTTACTTTGTCATTTTTATTTCATTGCATTTGCCATTGCCATTTCAGTTTCAAGCAACCGAGCAGGCAAAACTAACTAATCTCATTTTCATTTCATTTCTTTATCACTTGCCATTTCAGTTTCAAGCACATAGGCAGGACCAACCAACTCATCTCACATTCTCATTTAATTTAATTACATTGTACATTTCTTTTTCATGCTATAGGGCAGGCCAAACCAGACAACTCGTTTCACATTTCATTTCATTACCATTGCCATTTCAGTTTCTAAGCACTAGGGCTCAGTCCAAAATTCTATATCATTTTCATGTCATTTCTGTTCCATTGCCAATTTCTCTTTATAGCAACTTGGGCAGGCCAAACAATTCATTGTCTATTTTTCATTTCATTTCTTTCTCCATTGCCCATTTCAGTTTCGAAGCACAGGGCAGGACCAAACAACTCAAATCAGTTTCATTTCATTCATTTCCTTTTACCTGTTCAGTTTCCCTGCACAGCGGACAGGCAAAGCAACCCCATCTCATTTTCAATTCATTATTAATTTCAATTGCCATTTCAATTTTCATAGCACGGATGGCCTAGGCAAACAACTCATTTCTCAGTTTTTCATTTCATTGAATTCATTGGCAATTCAGTTTGTCCTGCCACATTGCAGACTCCAAACACGCACCTCCTTTTCTTTTATTTCTTTTACATTGCCCATTTCATTTTCAGCACCACGGCACGCATTACAATTCAATCTCATTTTAATTTCTTTCATTACGATTTGCCATTTCAGTTTCATACACTGGGCTAGGCTAAAAACTACATCTCGTTTTATTTCAATTAAATTTCAATTGCCATTTCATCTTTAAGCAACGGGCTGCAAAACTATCATTCTCATTTTTATTTCATTTCTTTTCCATTGCCATTTCAGTTTCAAGCAAAGGATAGAAGGGAGGAAGAGGGGAGGGGAACATGCCATACAACCTCATCTCATTTTAATTTCATTTATTTTCACATTGCACTTTTCTGTTTCAAGCACCGGGCCAGGACAATCCAATACTCATTGTTATTTTCATTTCATCTTCATTTTTATCTCCTTTTTCAGTTTCAAGCAGCAGGGCTGGTCCAAACAACTCATCTAATTTTGAGTTTCATTTTAGTCGCCATTGCCTTTTTAATTTTTAAGCCATGTGCATGCCAAACAAATATCTCATTTTCATTTATTTCTATTTCCAATTCGCCATTTCAGTTTAAGTACAGAGGCAGCCTAACACTAAGTTCATTTTCATTTTCATTTCCAAATGCATTTCAGTTTGAGCACAGGAGCCGATAATATCTTCTCCTTTTCATTTCATTTTCATGTCTTTTCAGTCTGCCTTGTCAGTTTCCATACATCAAGGGAAGGCTAAACAAGAGCTTCTTCATGTTATGTTCTATTTAATTTCCATTGTCATTCAAATTCTAGCATTTTATCAGGCCAAAATAAACTCATCTCACATCTTAATTTCATTTCATTTCCATTGCCTATTTAGTCTTCTAGCACATGCAGGCAAACAATCATTCGTTTTTAATTTCATGTCATTCGCTATATATTGCCCATTTCAGTTTCAAGGACTTGGGCAGCGCTATACAACTTATCTCAGTTTTCATTTTCAATTGCTCTTGCTGTTTCAAGCACAGGTCAGGCACAATTTACTCTTCTTTTAGTTTCATTTTATTTAATTCCATTCGCACTTCAATTTCAAGCAATGGCATGAGCCAAACAACTCACTCTCTTTTTCATTTTTTTTTTAATCTTTCCTTGTGGCCATTTCAGTTTCAAGCACAGGACAGGCACAAACAATCATCTATATTCATTTCATTTCATTTTTATATTGCCATTTCTGTTTCAAGCACCTGGGCAGGCCAAACAATCATGTCTATCTTTCATTTCATTTAAAATCCCTCATTGCCATTTCTGTTTCAAGCACAGGGCAGGCAACGAATTACTCATATATCATTTTCATTTTCGCTTCTTCCAGATTGACATGTCAGTTTAAACACAGAGCAGGCCAAATACTCTATCTCCTTGTCAATTTAATTTCATTCCCTTTGCCCATTTCAGTCTATGCACAAAGGTAGGCCAACCATCATCATCTCTATATTCATTTTCATGTCATTTATATTTGCATTTCTTGTTTCATAGCACAGGGCAGCCCCAAACAACTCATGTCATTTCATTTCAATTTTAATATCCATTGCCATTTCACTTTAATCACAGGGCAGGCCAAAACTACTCATATCATTTTCATTTCACTTCCATTTTCACATTGCCATTTCAGTTTTCAAGCACAGAGCAGGCCAATAATACTCATCCTCCTTTTCATTTTCATTTCATTCCTTTGCCATTTCAGTTTCCAAGCACAAGGAAAGGCCAACCAATCTCATCTAATTTTCATTTCATTTTAATTTCCACTACGATATGCACCATTTAGTTTGGCGCTGCAGGGCAACGACAAATGCTCATCTCATTTTCTTCTTCATTTAATTTCCATTGCCAATTCAGTTTCATGACACAAGGCAGGCCAACAAAATCATCTATTTTTCATTTAATTTCACTTCCACTTGCCATTTCTAGTTTCAGCACAGTGGCAGGCCACAAACTATCATCTCACATTTTTCTTTATCATTTCCTCACCTTTGCCATTGAGTTTCAAGGAAGCATGGGCAGGCCAAACAACTACTTTTAATTTTTATTTATTTTCATTTCCATTGCCATTTCAGTTTCTATAGCACCGAGCAGGCTAACACTATATTCATTTTCATTTCATTTTAATTTCCATTGCCATTTAGTTTCAAGCACAAGGAGGCCAACCATAACTCATCTCATTTCATTTAATTTAATATCCCATTGTCATTTCTTTTTCAAGCTTAGGGGGCTAGGCCACCATAACCAGAAAACTCCGTTTCACATTTCATTTCATTACCATTGCCATTTCAGTTTCAAGCACAGGGCAGTCCAAATATATGCATTCAATTTTTCAATTTCATTTTTTTTCCTCAATTGGCATTTCTCTTTTTGCTCAGGGGAAGGCCAAACAATTCATGTCATTTTCATTTCATTCATTGCCTTCTGCACATTTCAGTTTTCAAGAACAACACGGGCAGGACCAAAACAACTAACTCAAGTTTCATTTCTCATCCCCCACCCACCCCCTCCCCCCCCACAACCTTCATTGTCCATTACCTTTTCAGTTTCCAGCAAAGGGCTGGCCAAGCAACCCATCTCATTGTCAATTTCATATAATTTACAATTGCCATTTCTTTTCATAGCAATGGCCAGGCAAACAACTCATTCTCAATGTTTAATTTTCATTCTGAATTCCATTGGCATTTCTGTTGTCCTGCACTTGCAGACCAATACAACTCACCTCCCTTTTTCTTTTATTTCATTTACATTGCCATTTCAATTTTCAAGCACACGGACGCAATACAAGTCATTTCTATTTTACTTCAATTTTCATTACTCGATGCACATTTCAGTTTAACATACACAGGAGGGCTAACAATATCTAGTTTTCATATTGCAAATTATTTTCCATTGCCATTTCATCTCTATAAGCAACGGGCAGGGCCAAACTATCATCTCATTTTCATTTCATCTCATTTCCCATTGCCATTTCAGTTTCAAGCAAAGGACATGCCAACAACTCATCCTCATTTTATTTTCATTTATTTTCCATTGCCATTTCTGTTTCAAGCACAGGCAGGACTAACAACTCATGTAATTTTAATTTCGTTTCATTTATATTCCCATTTCTGTTTCAAGCAGAGGGCAGGCCAAAACAACTCCATCTTTTTTGATTTCAATTTTGTTGCTCCATTTGCCTTTTTAATTCTGAAGCAATGTGCATGCACAAACAATCATCTCATTTTCATTTTTATTTCTTTCCATTGCAATTTCAGTTTCAAGTACAGGGCAGGACCACAAAATCTACTATAAGACTCATTTTCATTTCATTTCAGAATGCCATTTTCAGTTTCGTTTGAGCAAGGGCAGGCCGAAGAACTTACTCTCCTTTTCATTTCTTTCATTCATTTCTTTGCATGATCCGTTTCATGCCACAGGGCAGGCTATAAATATATCATCTCATTTTCCATTCATTATTCTTCAATTTCCATTGTTCATTTGAGTTATCTGCATATTGACAGGCCAAAAAAATCATCTCCATTTAATTTCATTTCATTTCCATTGCCATTTCAGTTTCAAGACACATGGCAGGCAACAACCAACTCATCTCGTTTTTTAATTTCATGTCATTGCCATTGCACATTTTCCAGTTTTCATAGGACCATGGGCAAGCGCTAACAAGACTTATCTCAGTTTCTTTTCAATTTGCTCTTGCAGCTTCAAAGCACAGAGACAGGCCCAATTTTCTCATACTTAAGTTTCATTTTATTTTCACTTCCATTGCCACTTCAATGTCAAGCATGGGACAGGCCAAACCTACTCATCTCATTTTCATTTTTTTTTTATTTACCAAGACACATTTCAGTTTCAGCACATGGACAGGCCAAAAACTCATCTCATATTCTATTTATTTCATTTATATTGCCATTTCTTGTTTCAAGCACAGGGCAGGCCATACTACTCATTGTCATTTCATTTAATTTAAAAAAATCCTATTTGCCATTTCAGTTTTCTATGCACAGGGCTGTCCCGAACTACTATCTCATCTAATTTCTTTTCTCATTCATTCCGATTGCCATTTTCAGTTTCAATAACAGTGACAGGCCCAGATAACTACTCATCTGCCTGTTCATTTCATTTCATTCCCTTTGCCTTTTCATGTCTCAAGCACAATGGTAGGCCTAACCAACTCATCTCTATTCTTTATTTCATTTATATTGCCATTTCTGTTTCAAGAATCATGGGCAGCCCCCAAACAAATCATGTAATTTTCATTCTTATTTTTAATACTCCATTTGCCATTTCACTTTCAATCACAGGGGCCTAACTACTCATCTCATTTTATTTCACTTCATTTCCATTGCCATTTCAGTTTCAAGCACAGAGCAGGCCAAAACTACTCATCTCCTTTTCATTTCATTTCTTTCCCTTTGCCATTTCAGTTTCAAGCACAAGGCAGGGCCAACCAACTCATCATAATTTTCATTTCATTTAATTTCCATTGCCATTTCAGTTTGGCGCGCAGGGCACGCCAAACTGCTCATCTCATTTTCTTTTCATTTAATTTTCCATTGCCATTTCAGTTTCATGCACAAGGCAGGCCAACAAAATATCTATTTTTCATTTTCATTTCACTTTCACTGCCATTTCAGTTTCAAGCACAGGGCAGGCCAAACTACTCATCTTATTTTCTTTTCATTTCCTCACCATTGCCATTTGAGTTCAAGGATTGGCAGGCCAAACAACTCTTGTCATTTTTATTTTCATTTCATTTCCATTTGCCATTTCAGTTTCAAGCACGAGCAGGCAAAACTATAATCTCATTTTTCCATTTCATTTCATTTTTCCATTGCCATTTCAGTTTCAAGCACAAGGCAGGCCAACCAACTAATCTCATTCTTCTATTTCAATTTAATTCCCATTGTCATTTCTTTTTCAGCTTAGGGCAGGCCAAACCAGACAAATCGTTTCATTTCAATTGTCATTTCATTACCATTGCCATTTCAAGTTTCAAGCACAGGGCAGTCCAACAACTCATCTCATTTTCATTTCATTTCTTTTTCCATTGCCATTTCTCTTTCTAGCACAGGGCAGGCCAAACAATTCATGTCATTTTCATTTCATTTCATTTCCATTGCCATTTCAGTTTTCAAGCACAGGGCAGGCCAAACAACTCAACTCAGTTTTTTCATTTTCATTTGCCATTACCTTTTCAGTTTCCAGCACTGGGCAGGCCAAGCAACCCATCTCATTTTCAATTCATATAATTTCAATATTGCCATTTCAATTTCAAAGCAATGGCCGGCCAAACCATCATCTCAGTTTCATTTCATTTGAATTCCATTGGCATTTCAGTTTCCAGCACATTGCAGACCAAACAACTCACCTCCTTTCTTTTTATTTATTTACATTGGCAAATCATTTTAAGCACACGGCACGCAATACATTCATCTCATTTTTGTTTTTCATTTCATTACGATTTGCCATTTATGTTTCATACACAGGGGCAGGCTAAACAAACTCATCGCTCGTTTTCATTTCGTTGGGCCTGAGGCATTAAATTTCCATTGCCATTTAATCTATAAGCAACGGGCTTGGCTGGGAGGCCAAAAAACTGGGACTCGATTCCATTTTCATTTCATTTCATTTCCATTGCCATTTCAGTTTTCAAAGCCAAAGGACATGCCAAAACTAACTCATCTCATTTTAATTTCATTTATTTTCCATTATCCATTCTGTTTCAAGCAAGGGCAGGACAAACAACTCATGTAATTTTTTCTGTCGATTTCGTTTTCACTTTCTATTCCATTTCATTTTTCAAGAAGAGGGCAGGGCCAAACAACTCATCTCATTTTGTATTTCTTTGTTGCCATTGCTTTCTTTATCTAATTTGAAGCAATGGGTGCATGCCAAACAAATCATCTCATTTTTATTTTATTTCTTTTCCCCCAAATATGCATTTTCAGTTTCAAGTAACAGGGCAGGCCAAACAAACTAAAGCTCATTTTCATTTCATTTTGGCCCAAATGCCATTTCAGTTTGAAGCACAGGGAGGGCCGAATAAACTGGGAATATCCTTTTCATTTCATTTCATTTCTTGTCATTTCCATTGCATGTCAGTTTATGGCACAATGGGCAGGGCTAAACACAATGATGTTTCATTCATTTCTTTTCATTGTTCATTTCAGTTTCTGCATATTGCAGGCCTAAAAACTCATCTCCATTTAATTTCATTTCATTTCCATTGCCATTTCAGTTTCAAGCACATGGCAGGCAGGGAAAAAATCATCGTTTTTTTTTCATGTCATTGCATTGCCATTTAATTTCAGTTTCAAGGATATGGGGGGCGCTCTATCAAAATTAATCTCAGTTTTCATTTCAATTGGCGTCTTGCAGTTTCAAAGCACAGGACTGGCCAATTTACTCATCTTAGTTTCATTTTATTTCACATCCATTGCACTTCTTCAATTTCAAGCAATGGGCAGGCCAAACAAAAACTCATCTCATTTTCATTTTTTTTTATTTCCATTGCCATTTCAGTTTTTTCAAGCACAGGACTGGCCAAACAACTCATCTCATATTCATTTATTTCATTTATATTGCCATTTCTGTTTCAAGCACAGGGCAGGCCAACAACTCATGTCATTTTCATTTCATTTTTTAAAATCCATTGCCATTTCAGTTTCAAGCACAGGGCAGGCCGACTACTCATCTCATTTTCATTTCACTTCATTCCGATTGCCATTTCTCGTTTCAAACACAGAAGCAGGCCAAACTACTCATCTCCTTTTCATTTTTTTCATTCCCTTTGCCATTTCAGTGTCCTCAGCACAAGGTGAGGCAACCAACTCATCTCATATTTTTTTCATTTCATTTTATATTGCCATTTCTGTTTCCAAGCACAGGGCCAGCCCAAACAACTCATGTCATTTTCATTTCATTTAATATCCATTGCCATTTCACATTTCAATCACAGGGCAGTCACAACTACTCATCTCATTTTCATTTCACTTCATTTCCATTGCATTTCAGTTTCAAGCACAGAGCAGGCCAAACTATCATCTTCCTTTTCATTTCATTTCATTCCCTTTGCCATTTCAGTTTCAAGCCACAAGGGCAGGCCAACCAACTCATCTAATTTTCATTTCATTTAATTTCCATTGCCATTTCAGTTGGCGCGCAGGGGCACGCCAAACTGCTCATTCATTTTCTTTTCATTTAATTTCCATTGCCATTTCAGTTTCATGCACAAGGCAGGCCAACAAAATCATTCTATTTTTTCATTTCATTTCACTTCCAACTGCCCATTTCAGTTTCAATGCACAGGGCAGGCCACCAACTAATCATCTCATTTTCTTTTCTTTCCTCACCATTGCCATTTGGTTTCATGGAGGAATGGGCAGGCCAAACAACTCTTGTCATTTTTATTTCTTTCATTTCCATTGCCATTTCAGTTTCAAGCACCGAGCAGGCAAAACTACTAATCTCATTTTCAACATTTCATTTCATTTCCATTGCCATTTCAGTTTCAACGCACAAGGCAGGCCAACCCAACTTCATCTCATTCGATTTAATTTTAATTCATTGTCATTTCTTTTTCAAGCATAGGGCAGGCCAAACCTGGACAACTCGTTTCCATTTCATTTCATTACCATTGCCATTTCAGTTTCAAGCACAGGGGCAGTCCAAACAATATCTCATCTCATTTTCATTTCATTTCTTTTCCTATTCGCCATTTCTCTCTTCTAGACAACAAGGCAGGCCAAACACATTCATGTCATTTTCATTTCATTTCATTACATTTCCATTGCCATTTCAGTTTCAAGAACAGGGCAGGCCAAACAACCTCAACTCAGTTTCATTTCATTTCATTTCCATTACCTTTTCAGTTTCCAGCACAGGGTTAGGCCAAGCAAACCATCTCATTTTCAATTCATATAATTTTCAATTGCCAATTTCAATTTCAAGCAATGGCCAGGCCAAACAAACTCATCTCAGTTTCATTTCATTTGAATTTCATTGGCATTTCAGTTTCCAGCACATTGCAGGACCAAAACAACTCACCTCCTTTTTTCTTTTTATTTTCATTTACATTGCCATTTCATTTTCAAGCACACGGCACGCAATTACAATTCATCTCATTTTAATTTCATTTCATTACGATTGCCCTTTCAGTTTCATACACAGGGCTGGCTAAACACTCATCTCGTTTTCATTTCAATTATATTTCCATTGCCAGGTTTCATCTATAAGCAACGGGCAGGCCAAACTACTCATCTCATTTTCATTTCATTTCATTTCATTGCCATTTCAGTTTCAAGCAAAGGACATGCCAAAACAACTCATCTCATTTTAATTTCATTTATTTCTTCCATTGCATTTCTGTTTCAAGCAGGGCCGGGACAGGACAAACAACTCATGTAATTTTCATTTCATCATTTCTATTTCCATTTCAGTTTCAAGCACAGGCAGGCCCAAACAAACTCATCTCATTTTGATTTCAGGGTACACAAAAAGAGCTGGAGAAAAGAGAGAAAACTCAGCGGGTGCAGCAGCATCTAAGGGTTGTGAAGGAGATAGGCGACGTTTCGGGTCGAGACCCTTCATCATTTTGATTTCATTTTTGTTGCCATTGCCTTTTTAATTTTAAGCAATGTGCATGCCAAACACAACTCATCTCATTTTCATTTTATTTCATTTCCATTGCCATTTCCAGTTTCAAGTACAGGGCAGGTCCAAACAAAACTAAGCTCATTTTCATTTCATTTCCAAATGCCCATTTCAGTTTGAGCACAGGGCTGGCCGAAATAACTCTTCTCCTTTTCATTTCATTTCATGTCATTTCCATTGCCATGTCAGTTTCATGCACAGGGCAGGCTAAACAATCATCTCATTTTATTTCATTTCATTTCCATTGTCATTTCAGTTTCTAAAGCATATGCAGGCCAAAAAAAAACTCATCTCCATTTAATTTCATTTCATTTCCATTGCCATTTCAGTTTCAAGCACATGGCAGGCAAAACAACTCATCTCGTTTTAATTTCATGTCATTGCCATTGCCATTTCAGTTTCAAGGAATGGGCAGCGCTAACAACTTTTCTCAGTTTCATTTCAATTGCTCTTGCAGTTTCAAGCACAGGACAGGCCAATTTACTCATCTTAGTTTCATTTTATTTCAATTCATTGCCACTTCAATTTCAAGCAATGGGCAGGCCCAAACAACTCATCTCATTTTCATTTTTTTTAATTTCCATTGCATTTCAGTTTCAACACAGGACAGGCCAAACAACTCATCTCATAATCATTTCATTTCATTTATATTGCCATTTCTGTTTCAAGCACAGGGCAGGCCAAACAACTCATGTCATTTTTGCATTTCATTTTAAAAATCCATTGCCATTTCAGTTTCAAGCACAGGGCAGCAAAACAACTCATCTCGTTTTAATTTCATTCATTGCCATTGCCATTTCAGTTTCAAGGAATGGGCAGCGCTAACAACTTTTTCTCAGTTTCATTTCAATTGCTCTTGCAGTTTCACTCATCACGCACAGGAAGCAGGCCAATTTACTCATCTTAGTTTCATTTTATTTCACTTCCATTGCCACTTCAATATTCAAGCAATGGGCAGGCCAAACAAAACTCATCTCATTTTCATTTTTTTTGAATTTCCCATTGCCATTTCTCAGTTTCAAGCACAGGACAGGCCAAACAACTCATCTCATATTCATTTCATTTCATTTATATTGCCATTTCTGTTTCAAGCACAGGGCAGGCCAAACAACTCATGTCATTTTCATTTCATTTAAAATCCATTGCCATTTCAGTTTCAAGCACAGGGCAGGCCGACTACTCATCTCATTTTCATTTCACTTCATTCCGATTGCCATTTCAGTTTCAAACACAGAGCAGGCCAAACTACTCATCTCCTTTTCATTTAATTTCATTCCCTTTGCCATTTCAGTCTCAAGCACAAGGTAGGCCAACCAACTCATCTCATATTCATTTCATTTCATTTATATTGCCATTTCTGTTTCAAGCACAGGGCAGGCCAAACAACTCATGTCATTTTCATTTCATTTAATATCCATTGCCATTTCACTTTCAATCACAGGGCAGGCCAACTACTCATCTCATTTTCATTTCACTTCATTTCCATTGCCATTTCAGTTTCAAGCACAGAGCAGGCCAAACTACTCATCTCCTTTTCATTTCATTTCATTCCCTTTGCCATTTCAGTTTCAAGACAAGGCAGGCCAACCAACTCATCTAATTTTTCATTTCATTTAATTTCCATTGCCATTTCAGTTTGGCGCGCAGGGCACGCCAAACTGCTCATCTCATTTTCTTTTCATTTAATTTCCATTGCCATTTCAGTTTCATGCACAAGGCAGGCCAACAAAATCATCTATTTTTCATTTCATTTCACTTCCACTGCCATTTCAGTTTCAAGCACAGGGCCTGCCAAACTACTCATCTCATTTTCTTTTCATTTCCTCACCATTGCCATTTGAGAGTTTCAAGGACATGGGCAGGCCAAACAACTCTTGTCATTTTTATTTCATTTCATTTCCATTGCCATTTCAGTTTCAAGCACCGAGCAGGCAAAACTACTAATCTCATTTTCATTTCATTTCATTTCCATTGCCATTTCAGTTTCAAGCACAAGGCAGGCCAACCAACTCATCTCATTCTCATTTAATTTAATTCCCATTGTCATTTTCTTTTTCAAGCATAGGGCAGGCCAAACCAGACAACTCGTTTCTATTTCATTTCTTTTCCATTGCCATTTCTCTTTCTAGCACAGGGCAGGCCAAACAATTCATGTCATTTTCATTTCATTTCATTTCCATTGCCATTTCAGTTTCAAGCACAGGGCAGGCCAACTACTCATCTCATTTTCATTTCATTTGAATTCCATTGGCATTTCAGTTTCCAGCACATTGCAGACCAAACAACTCACCTCCTTTTCTTTTTATTTCATTTACATTGCCATTTCATTTTCAAGCACACGGCACGCAATACAATTCATCTCATTTTAATTTCATTTCATTACGATTGCCATTTCAGTTTCATACACAGGGCAGGCTAACAACTCATCTCGTTTTCATTTCAATTAATTTCCATTGCCATTTCATCTATAAGCAACGGGCAGGCCAAACTACTCATCTCATTTTCATTTCATTTCATTTCCATTGCCATTTCAGTTTCAAGCAAAGGACATGCCAAACAACTCATCTCATTTTAATTTCATTTATTTTCCATTGCCATTTCTGTTTCAAGCACCGGGCAGGACAAACAACTCATGTAATTTTCATTTCATTTCATTTCTATTCCCATTTCAGTTTCAAGCACAGGGCAGGCCAAACAACTCATCTCATTTTGATTTCATTTTGTTGCCATTGCCTTTTTAATTTTAAGCAATGTGCATGCCAAACAACTCATCTCATTTTCATTTTATTTCATTTCCATTGCCATTTCAGTTTCAAGTACAGGGCAGGCCAAACAACTAAGCTCATTTTCATTTCATTTCCAAATGCCATTTCAGTTTGAGCACAGGGCAGGCCGAATAACTCTTCTCCTTTTCATTTCATTTCATGTCATTTCCATTGCCATGTCAGTTTCATGCACAGGGCAGGCTAAACAAATCATCTCATTTTCATTTCATTTCATTTCCATTGTCATTTCAGTTTCTAGCATATTGCAGGCCAAAAAACTCATCTCCATTTAATTTCATTTCATTTCCATTGCCATTTCAGTTTCAAGCACATGGCAGGCAAAACAACTCATCTCGTTTTAATTTCATGTCATTGCCATTGCCATTTCAGTTTCAAGGAATGGGCAGCGCTAACAACTTATCTCAGTTTCATTTCAATTGCTCTTGCAGTTTCAAGCACAGGACAGGCCAATTTACTCATCTTAGTTTCATTTTATTTCACTTCCATTGCCACTTCAATTTCAAGCAATGGGCAGGCCAAACAACTCATCTCATTTTCATTTTTTTTAATTTCCATTGCCATTTCAGTTTCAAGCACAGGACAGGCCAAACAACTCATCTCATATTCATTTCATTTCATTTATATTGCCATTTCTGTTTCAAGCACAGGGCAGGCCAAACAACTCATGTCATTTTCATTTCATTTAAAATCCATTGCCATTTCAGTTTCAAGCACAGGGCAGGCCGACTACTCATCTCATTTTGATTTCACTTCATTCCGATTGCCATTTCAGTTTCAAACACAGAGCAGGCCAAACTACTCATCTCCTTTTCATTTAATTTCATTCCCTTTGCCATTTCAGTCTCAAGCACAAGGTAGGCCAACCAACTCATCTCATATTCATTTCATTTCATTTATATTGCCATTTCTGTTTCAAGCACAGGGCAGCCCAAACAACTCATGTCATTTTCATTTCATTTAATATCCATTGCCATTTCACTTTCAATCACAGGGCAGGCCAACTACTCATCTCATTTTCATTTCACTTCATTTCCATTGCCATTTCAGTTTCAAGCACAGAGCAGGCCAAACTACTCATCTCCTTTTCATTTCATTTCATTCCCTTTGCCATTTCAGTTTCAAGCACAAGGCAGGCCAACCAACTCATCTAATTTTCATTTCATTTAATTTCCATTGCCATTTCAGTTTGGCGCGCAGGGCACGCCAAACTGCTCATCTCATTTTCTTTTCATTTAATTTCCATTGCCATTTCAGTTTCATGCACAAGGCAGGCCAACAAAATCATCTATTTTTCATTTCATTTCACTTCCACTGCCATTTCAGTTTCAAGCACAGGGCAGGCCAAACTACTCATCTCATTTTCTTTTCATTTCCTCACCATTGCCATTTGAGTTTCAAGGAATGGGCAGGCCAAACAACTCTTGTCATTTTTATTTCATTTCATTTCCATTGCCATTTCAGTTTCAAGCACCGAGCAGGCAAAACTACTAATCTCATTTTCATTTCATTTCATTTCCATTGCCATTTCAGTTTCAAGCACAAGGCAGGCCAACCAACTCATCTCATTCTCATTTAATTTAATTCCCATTGTCATTTCTTTTTCAAGCATAGGGCAGGCCAAACCAGACAACTCGTTTCCATTTCATTTCATTACCATTGCCATTTCAGTTTCAAGCACAGGGCAGTCCAAACAACTCATCTCATTTTCATTTCATTTCTTTTCCATTGCCATTTCTCTTTCTAGCACAGGGCAGGCCAAACAATTCATGTCATTTTCATTTCATTTCATTTCCATTGCCATTTCAGTTTCAAGCACAGGGCAGGCCAAACAACTCATCTCAGTTTCATTTCATTTCATTTCCATTGCGATTTCACTTTTATGCACAAGGCAGGCCAAACTACTCACCTCATTTACATTTCATTTCATTACAATTGACATTTCAGTTTCAAGGAATGGGCAGTCCAAACAACTTATTTCACGTTCATTTCATTTCACTTCCATTGCCATTTCAATTCCAAGTAATGGGCAGGTCAAACAACTCATCCCATTTTCATTTCATTTAATTTCTATTGCCATTTGAGTTTCACGCACAGGGCAGGCCAAACAACTCATCTAATTTTCATTTCATTTCATTTCCATTTCCATTTCAGTTTCTAGCACAGGGCAGGCCAAACAGCTAATCTCATTTTCATTTCATTTCCAAATGCCATTTCAGTTTGAAGCACAGGGCAGGCCACAATACTAGGCCCCAACGACAACGGAGACCCAACAGGGAAAAAGTCAGATCTCCCGTGCAGGGAAGAGATTTTAAAAGTTTCCCCCTACTCCTCCCGCCCACCTCCCACATATACACAGTTAGAAACATTACAAAAAAAAACACGAACAACTACATTTAACTAGACAAAATTTTTTTTTAAAGACAGACAGGCTGCAGGGGCCGCTGCAACGTGAGTTATGCTGCTGCACTATCACAAGGCTGATGTCAACCTGAAATACAACGCGGATCAAGCCAGAAGTTTCAAAGCTTATGGTGAACTTCCAGAACATGCCAAAATCAATGAGGCTGATACCGTTGGGCCTGGTGATGATGATGAAATCCAGTTTGATGACATTGGGGACGATGATGAAGACATTGATGTTACAGTTAAATGAGGCATTGGTGAGGACACATTTAGATTCTTGTGTTCAGTTTTGATCACCATGTTATAGGAAAGATGTTGTCATGCTGGAAAGGATGCAGAGAAGATTTACCAAGACTCGAGGGCCTAAGCTATAGGGAGAGGTTGAGCAGGCTACGATTTTATTCCTTGGAGAGCAGGAGGATGAGGTGTCATCTTGTGAAGGTCTATAAAATCATGAGAGAAATAGATTGGTTAAGTTCACAGAGTCTGTTGCCCAGAGTAGGGGCATCAAGAACCAGAGGACAGAGGTTTAAGGTGATGGGGGAAAGATTTAATTGGAATCGGAGGGGTAACCTTTTACACAAATGGTGGTGGGTGTATGGAACGAGCTGCCAGAAGTGGTAGTTGAGGCAGATACTATCACAACGTTTAAGAAACATTGAGATAGATACATGGATAGGATAGGTTTTGAGCTTTATGAGCAAAATGCAGGCAGGTGGGAGTAGTGTAGATGGGGCATGTTCGTCGGTGTGGGCAAGTTGGGCTGTATGATGCTTACTCCAAATTACTTTGCATTTGGGATGTAGATAATATTCTACTGACTTCTTTACTGTCTACCTTAACTTATTTCCTCGTCCAGTGTCGACCCAAAACAGTTTATTCTTAATCTCTTTCCTCTAACTGTTTAACTAGCTTGTGTTCGTCCTCTGTCACAGCAGCTTTGCAGCTGAACCTTGTCTTCATTCAACCTTCTCAAATAAGTTGTTGATTTCAAATTTAACTTGCCACATTTGGTGGGGGGTGGTTTGTATAAGATCATGAGATGAACAGATCATGTCGATGCAGTCTCTTGCCCAGAGTAGGTGAATCGAGGACCAGAGGACATAGGTTTAATGTGAAAGAGGAAAGATTTAATAGGAAGCTGCCAGACGAGGTTGTTGAGGCAGAGACTGTCCCAACATTTAAGATGCAGTTAGACAGGTACATGGATAGGACACGTTAGGAGGGATATTGACCAAATGCTGGCAGGTGGGACTAGTGTAGCTCGGACATGTTGCCCGGTGTGGGCAAGTTGGGCCAATGGGCCTGTTTCCACACTGTATCACCCTATGACTTTGACTCTATGCAGCCTGGAAACAGGCCCTTCAGCCCACTGAGTCCATGCTGACCTGTACACTAGTTCTGTTTTCCCACTTTTGAATCCTAGACACGAGGGACAATTTACAGAAGCCAATTAACCTACAAACCTGCACGCCCTTGGAATGTGGGAGGAAACCAGAGTGCCTGGTGCAGCTCTACCACTGCACCACTGTGCTGCCCTAACTTCTACAAATAGTTATCTCAGCGTGACCTTGTTTCATGTCCACTTGTTTGTTTGTGTTCATAAATTATTCCTATAAAATTCTCTGTGGGTTTCAGAAAAAAGATTTAGCTGAGACACCAATGGTTTTCACAAATTGAGGGATCACGCACCTCAGTCATTCCTCTCCCGGCCAGACCAGGCTCACAATAGCACAGCACCTACAGCAACAGATGATTCTATTTTTATGTCGACAAACCTTCCATTTGATGGTAAGTGTAAAGGATTTAAAGAACTGAGCTCACATTTGTCGCCTCACCAGCTATGCTGTAGCTGCTCACTCACATAATTGTTGTTTGTTGCTAGAGTCTGTTAATTGACTTTTTGCCTCAGCAAGGATTTGAAATAATGGACGATAAATAAAGTTAATCTGCACATCTCAAGGGACATCAGGAGCGCATTATGGCATTAGCAACTTTTTGAAACTTTTAGATTTAGAGATGCAGCGTGGAAACAGGTTCTTCAGCCCACAGTGTCCACACCGACCAGCAATCCCCACATATTAACACTATTCTACACTAGCGACAATTTTTACATTTATACCCAGCCAATTTTACTTCGGAGTCACTTGAGTGATTCCGTGAAGAAGCCCGCCAGTCTGCACACAGGTCATTACGTCTGACACATGGCACAACGACGGGCTGGCAGGCGTGTAGCTCCACCAACGGTAAGTTTTAAAAACCCTCAGGTAAGTGTTTAAAACTTAGTTGAGGTCGTTTTCTTGTGTCGGTAATTCTTTTTACATGAGCAAGTTCGAACCAATGGAGAAAATGACTAAGGTGAGGGCGAGGCGGGCTGCTGGGAGAGCAGCTACGGAAGACCGTGGGGATGCAGGTAGCTGTCTATCTCACCTTCAGAATCACTGGCGGCATGGCCAGTGGCTACAGACTTGGTGCCGCTTGAAAACACCATGGCTACTCCGGTGGGATGGAAAGCCACTAAGAGGTCTGTAAGGCCCGTTGACTCGGACAAGTCAGGCCAGGAAAATTCCCCTCCCACAATGGATGGCGTCTTCGGACGTTTGTCCAGGATCGAGCTCCTGATGGAGAGGATGCTCCATCACGATATGCTCCAACAAGAGGAGTTATATCACCGCGGGTCTCCTCGGGGGCCCGCGGCAGTGGCACCTGTTTCAGGGCTGCATAATGTCTCCCTCTCGGAGGAGGAGATGTCTCCCTCTCGGAGGAGGAGGAAACAGAAGTGCCAAGCATGGCATCAAAATTTGCTATCCTGACCGAAACTGGGGAACTGCTGGATGAAGCCCTGGCCATGACTATAAATTACATGGCCTCACACCTGCTACAGGAACTCACAATGGAAGAAACTTCCAAAAAATACGAAACACCCGCCAACACCCGGCACTCGCTCAAAGTGCCAACTGTTAACCACGCCATCTGGGGGCACATGGATGTAGGTATCAGAGCCTAAGAAGTAAGGCTCCAGAAGATACTGAAGCTGCTCTCTTCAGGCATTACAACTTTCGGTAGGTCGGTGGATGGAGGGCCCCTGTCGGAGGTGCAGCAGGATGCTCTGGCCCTAATGTGCAATGCACATTTTGAAATAAACTGTCTGAGAAAGAGTGCCATCTGTCCTACTCTGAACCCCAAGTTTGCAGCGCTGTGCAAATCCAGCAATGTACAACCACTGAATCTTCTGTTCGGTGAAGATCTATCAAAACGGGTCAGGGAGCTGGATGACGAGGTGGAAATGGTCAGCCTCATAAAAGCCCCGCCGACTGATAAAACTTCACTTCAGCGGCAGCACCCCTACAAACGATTCACTGAAAATGGTTCAGGCCAAGGACCAAGCCGGCCCTTGCGAAACATGTGCAATTCACAGTGGCGCACTCCAACATTCTTACCTTCCAAAACTCGGGGGTGGAAATATCCACCGGCAACCATGGAGGTAGGTTGGTCTGGTTCTTTTCAGAACATATCATGTATGGATCAGTTACAAGTTGGTGTGAGATTACACTTTTTTTTCAATGAACGGTGTTGGATAACATCAGATTCGTTTATACAAGGGTTTCGAATTGAATTATTTTTCAATTTGCATCTACCTACACAGCATACACCAAGCTGGACATTGTTTTTTTCACAACAAGAGTCTTTGGATGTACATGCTGAAATTGAAAGATTATCTAAAAAGGGGGTAATTGAGAAGTCGTTTCATCAATCTTACCAATTTGTGTCTAATTTATTTCCTATACAAAAGAAGGATGGTGGGTGTAGAATCATCCTTGATTTAACTTGACTTAACTCCTACGTGCAGGATAAACATTTAAAAATGGAAACTTTTGTTACTGCTAAACAACTGGTTTCCAAAGGAGGTTATACGGCATGCATAGACCTTAAAGATGCATACTATTCAGCACTCATTCATTGTGATCACCGGAGATATTTGAAGTTTAGCTGGATGAGGCAACTAAGACAGTTTAAAGCATTGCCTAATGGGTTAACTTCAGCCCCTAGATTATTTACAAATTTGTTAAAACCAGTGTTGGGCCTACTCCGGGCTCAGAATCATATTGTAATGGCCTATTTGGATGATGTCCTAATCATGGAAAAGATTCGGAAATCAGCTGAATTATCTGTTTCAGCGACCAAACTCATGTTTGAGAGATTGGGGTTTCTCATCCATCCAGTTAAATCCAAATTGATACCATCTGGAGTTATTGATTATTTGGGATTCACCATTAATTCAACTCACTCGTCTGTGACTCTGCCTAGGGGCAAAATATCAGAGTTAATAGAAGCTTGTAACAATCTTGTTGATGAGCAGCAACCTTCTATTCGGCAGGTAGCCATTATAATTGGCAAATTAGTGGCTGCTTTTCCAGCTGCACAGTTTGGGCCTTTACATATCAAAATTTACAATGTGCAAAGCAGCAGGCACTCAAAATACATGCATGTCACTTCAATAGTTCCATGCGGTTACCAGCTGAAGCCATTGCTGAGTTACAGTGGTGGATAGCGAATATTTGGCATTGCTCGAGTAAAATTCTGATTTGGAGACTTTCAGTTATGTTACAAACTGATGTTAGTACTCTAGGATGGGGGGCTACTGATACCATTTCTAGCTGCGATGGCAGATGGAATATGCATGAGGCATTAATTCTTCAATCACATGGTATTAACTATTTAGAGTTGTTGGGAGCACTCTATGGCCTAAAGGCATATTGTACTAGTATGCAGGACTTGCATGTTCAGCTTCAGATTGACAACACTACAGCAGTAGCATACGTTAATCACATGGGTGGAATCAAGTCGGTATCCTGTGATAAATTGGCTAACCTTATTTGGCACTGGTGTATTACAAAAAACATCTGGATTTCAGCTATCTACTTACCAGGTAGATTCAACATGGTGGCAGACACCAGGTCACGAAAATTCAATGACAACACAGAATGGATGTTGAATCATGAAATATTTAATGATATCGTCGCTCGGTATGGCGTACCAGATATCGATTTGTTTGCATCCAGACTAAATCACCAGTTACCAAAATATGATTCATGAGAACCTGATCCAGGGGCAGTCGTGGTAGATGCATTCTCGCTACACTGGGGTGGAATGTTTTTATATGCATTTCCCCCATTTTGCCTCATCAGTCGGTGCTTGCTTAAGATCAAGCAGGACTCCACCTCAGGTGTTTTGGTAGGTCCCGACTGGCCTACGCAGTCATGGTTCCCACTCGTTCTGAAAATAATAACACAGCCTCTTATGGCTGTCCCCAAACGCAGCAACCTGCTGGTTCACCCTGTGACTGGGGAGAACCATCCACTACATGACCGTATTAATCTATTGGTTTGCAGATTCTGAGGAGACTGTTGCTGGGGCTCGGATTATCAGGTCATACGGTGGATGTGATTACTGTGGCCTGGAGGTATTGTACTGAAAAACAGTACATCTCTTATATCAAGAAATGGGAGGTGTTCTGCTTGCAGTTGAACATATCATATCACACAGCAAGCATACAGGATGTGTTCGAATTTCTTTCAACACTATATTTTGATGAGCGACTGAGCTATAGTGTCATCAACAGTGCCAGGAGTGCCTTATCACCGTACTTGTGGCAGGGATAGGGACAACACCCATTAATATCCAGGTTCATGAAGGGTATTTTTAACAGTATCCCCCCAGGCCCAGGTACTCAAAGATTTGGGATGTGAGCATGGTTCTCATGCTGCTTCACCAGTGGGCTCCAGCTACATCTCTGTCTTTGCCCAGACTCACTCTCAAAGTAGTCGTGCTCATGGTACTGGTTTGAGCGCAACGTGTCCAGACATTGCAGAAGCTGCGACTGGACAGGATGGTTTCATCTGTAAATAACATAATGTTTTATGTTTATGATTTAATTAAGCAGAGCAGGCCAGGGACGTCAGGGATTAAACTTATGTTTATGGCATACCCCATAGATCTTCGGTTATGTGTAGTTACGCACTTGCAGCAGTATATCAAGGTCACCAAGAGTCTCAGAGGCTCCGAATTAACGATATTCATCAGTCACAAAAAGCCTCATAAGAAGGTGTCGGTACAGACCATTTCAAGGTGGCTGAAACAGGTTCTGGCTTGTGCGGGAGTGGACACTGACATTTTAAAATCTCGCTCCACCAGGGCTGCATCAACGTCAGCAGCGAGGGCACTGGACTTCCCTCTCGACCAAATCCTCGCGGCCGCAGGATGGTCAAATGAACTGACATTTCAAAGGTTCTATAATAATCCTCTTGCCACACCGGGCGTATTTGCCCACTCCATTTTAAATTCTGTTTTATAGTTTCCCCACTGGGAGAGTGGGGTAGTTATTGTTTTTTTCTTTTTTGCTAATTAAAGCATCAAACATGTTCAAGTCTGTGTCATGTTTGAATGCATTATTTAATATTTACTCATCCTGGGTCAACTGAGGCAGTGTGTCGCATGGATTCGTATCCACGGCATGAAATCACAGAGCTTTGAAATCTTAACGGAATCACTCACATCACTCTGAAATAAAATTGTAAGATTAAATGAGAACTTACCAGCTTGAAGTTTAATCTTTATTTTATGAGGAGTTATGATGAGCGATTATGTGCCCTCCGCTCCCAACCCTCGTATCATAAAGGTCATCTGGTATTTCCAGTCTTCTCTAATCTTGCTATGTCACTGCAACTACTGTTATCTGTGATTTCTCACCACTGCTTTGAAGATTGACACACATGCGGACTGGCGGGCTTCTTCACGTAATCGCTCATCATAACTCCTCATAAAATAAAGATCAACTTTCAAACTGGTAGGTTCTCATTTAATCTTACTATTAATCTACAAACCTGTAGCTCTTTGGAATTGGGAGGAAACCGAAGTACTCAGAGAAAACCCACATGGCCATGGGGAGAATGTATACACTCTGTACGGCCAAGCCCGGGTCTCTGTCTCTGTAAGGCAGCAACTCGACCACTGCGCCACCGTACTGCCTTCTTAGAAGTAAGTCTGTGTTGGAAGCTTTTCAATAATAGCATCAAATGAGGAAGAACCAGCCCCATTGGAGGTTTTGGTGCAGGAAATAGTGGACAGTAGAAATGAGCAGTTTCCACAGGGACCAGAAGGATCTCCTAACACACTAATCAATTGAAAGAGGTAGGTTTGGTGGTTACTGCCCTAAATAAAACATGGAAATGCTGAAAACACTCAGCAGGTCAGGCAACATCTGTGGAAAGAAAGGTAATTAATGCCTCAGATCCATGATTCGTCATATACTATTTTGATATGAGTTGTTTGTTCTAAAACATGAATTCTGTTTCTATTCCCACAGATGCTGTCTGATCTGTATATTTTCAGCATTTCTATTTTTATTTCACATTTCCAGCATCTGCTGCTTTTTTGTTTGAATTATCAAGCCACATATTCCCAGATGATAGACTCAAAATGCTGGAGTAACTCAGTTGGACAGGCAGCATCTCTGGAGAAAAGGAATGGGTGATGTTTCGGTCCATGAAGCCAATTTTCTATCCATTCAGCTATCTCTTTGCTTGGATCCCATGTGAACTAACATTGAATCTTGTTGAATGACTGAAATCCATATATGCGTCTACAGCTCTGCCTTCATCAACCTTTTTGGTCACATCCTCAAAAAAACTCAGAATTGTGAGACATGACCTCCCACGTACAAACCATGTTGACTATCCCAATCAGCCCTTGTCCATCTAAATGCATGTATATCATAACCCTCAGATTACTCTATAGCAACTTTCTGACCACAGATGTTAAGCTCACTGGCCTGTAGTTCTCAGCCTTTTCCCTGCATTACTTCTTGAATAGAGGCACCGCTTTTGTCACCCTCCAGTCATCTGGCACCTTGCCGGAATTTAAAGACGATTCGTATATCCCAACTAGAGCACCTGCAATTTCCCCTCTAGCTTTCAACAGTGTCCTCAGATATATCTGATCAGGCCAGGGAGATTTACATACGTGTCTGGATGGTAGGACAAATGCCAGAGATGAAAGGACAAAAATGGGATAAGGAGAGATGAGGAGTTAAACGTGAAATTGGAGGAAAGAATATAGGGGAAGGGGAAAGGACAAAATGGGTGATCATCCAGGTGGGGGCAAAGGGAAGATGGGGGAGAAAAAAGAGAGGGGGTTTGTAGATTAGTTACCTGAAATTGGAAAATGTAATGTTCATACCATTGAGTTGTAAGCTACATAAGCAGAAAATGAGGTGCTGTTCCTCCAGTTTGCATGTGGCTTCACTTTGGCAATGGTGGAGACCCAGGACAGAATGGTCAGTATGGGAATGGGAAGGGTGATTAAAATGATTAGCAGCTGGGAGATCTAGCAGGCCTTGGTGGACCGGGGGTATGTGTTTGTTGAAATGGTCACCTGGTTTACTTGGTCTCGCCAATGTAAAGGAGGCCGCTTGGGGAGCTTACTACCCAATGATATAAACATTGCATTTTTGATATCTAACCTACAAACCACCACCCACCCATCCCACCCCCATTTCACACCTCTCTTCTGTGCACCCCACATGGATGCACACCCACTTCTCTTTCGTCCTGTCCACTTCTAGCTCTATTCCTTCCTCTGGCTTCACATTTCATGCCTCTTATCACCTTATCTCTTTCCCTTCTGCCTTTACATCTTTGGCCTTTGTCCAACCATCCACCAATCAAAACACCCCTCACCTGTATCACCGATTACTTGCCAGTCTTTGTTCCACTGCATCCTCTTTTCCAGCTTTCTCCCCCCACCTCCCCCACAACAATCAGAATGAAGAAGGGTCTCGATCTGAAAAATCAACCTATCCATGTTCTTTAGAGATGCTGCCTGACCCGTTAAGTTATTCCAGCACTTTGAGTCTGTTTTTGAGAACCAGCATCTGCAGCACTTTGTGTCTACTGCCAACAATAATGCGTAGTTGTGATTTAATATTACTTTACTATATCTCATTCACACCTTCAGTACTGCCACATGCACACTCCACCATAGTGGTTGAGATTATTAGTGTCAAATTGAATGCATTTTTGAATATAAAGCAGAGAATATGATCAGCGGGGGATTTCCTGCAGGTGAAAGAAGATTGCTGCTATAAGAACAAGGGTATTAAGAGCAGGAACAAACTATCATGTGCTTCTAGTCTTCTCCATTCAAGATTGTGGCTGACCTTTTACACAGCTCTACCTACTGCTCCACATGTCTTAATTTCTTTAACATCAAGAAGTCTATCCATTTAACTTCAACTGTATCTGATGACTGAACCTCCACAATCATTTGCAGCTGAGAATTCATAAGTTTTCCCACCATTTGCGTGAAATAAATTATCGTTATGTACAAGTCCATACTTTATTGAAAGGGGCAATACAAGTAGGCTAGGTGTCAAAGACAACCTGCTACGCGCTTGCCTAAGGTTGTTGAGGGCTTGGATATAAAAATCAAGAAATCATGTTGCAGTTGTGCAAAATTTTGGTATGCTCACATTTGGAGAGTTTCGGTTTCAAGCACAGGACATGCCGAATAACTCATATCAGTTTCATTTAATTTTACTTCCATTGCCATTTCAGTTTCAAGCACAGAGCAGGGAAAACTACTCATCTCATTTTCATTTCAGTTCATTTCCATTGCCATTTCAGTTTCAAGCACAAAGCAGGCCAAATTACTCATCTCATTTTCATTTCATTTCATTCCCATTGCCATTTCAGTTTCAAGCGCAGGGTAGGCCAAGCTACTCATTTCATTTTCATTTCATTTCATTACCATTGCCATTTCTACTTCAAGGAATGTGCAGGCCATACAACTCATCTCAGTTTTGTTTCATTTCATTTCCATTGCCATTTCATTTTCAAGCATAGGGGTGGCCAAACCACTCTTCTCATTTTTATTTCATTTCATTTCCATTGCCATTTCATTTTCAAGCACAGGGCAGGCCAAACAACTCATCTCATTTCATTTCATAGAAACATAGAAACATAGAAAATAGGAGCAGGAGTAGGCCATTCGGCCCTTGGAGGCTGCACCACCATTCAATATGATCATGGCTGATCATCCAACTCCGTATCCTGTACCTGACTTCTCTCCATACCCCCTGATCCCTTTAGCCACAAGGACCACATCTAACTCCCTCTGAAAGATAGCCAATGAACTGGCCTCAACTACCTTCTATGGCAGAGAATTCCAGAGACTCATCACTCTGTGTGAAATTTTTTTTCATCATCTCGGTCCTAAAGGAATCCCCCCTTATCCTTAGACTGTGACCCCTTGTTCTGGACCTCCCCAACATCGGGAACAATCTCTTGCATCTAGCCTATCCAACCCCTTAAGAATGTTGTAAGTTTATATAAGATCCCCCCTAGGTCTTCTAAATTCTAGCGAGTACAAGCCAAGTCTATCCAGTCTTTCCTCATATGTAAGTCCTGACATCCCAAGAATCAGTCTGGTGAACCTTCTCTGTACCATTTCATTTCCATTGCCATTGCCATTTCAGTTTCAAGCACAGGGCAGGCCAAACAACTCATCTCATTTTCATTTCAAATCATTTCCATTGCCATTTCATTTTCAAGGAATGGGCAGGCCAAACAACACATCTCAGTTTCATTTCAGTTCATTTCCATTGCCATTTCAGTTTCAGGCAATGGGCAGGCCAAACTATTCATCTAATTTTCTTTTCATTTCATTTCCATTGCCATTTCAATTTCAAGCACGTGGCAGGCCAAATAACTCTTCTCATTCTCATTTGATTTAATTTCCATTGCCATTTCAGTTTCAGGCAATGTGCAGGCAAAACAACTCATCTCAGTTTCATTTCATTTCAATTGCCTTTTAAGTTTAAAGGAATGGGCAGGCCAAATAACACATGTCAGTTTCATTTCATTTCATTTCCATTGCCATTTCAGTTTCCAGCACATCGCAGGCCAAATAACTAATCTCAGTTTCATTTAATTTTACTTCTATTGCCATTTTAGTTTCAAGTACAGAGCAGGCAAAACTACTTATCTCATTTTCATTTCATTTTATTACCATTGCCACTTCCATTTCAAGCACAAAGCAGGCTAAACTACGCATCTGATTTCATTTAATTTCATTTCCATTGCCTTTTCCGTTTCAAGGTATGGGCAGTCCATACAACTCATCTCATTTTCATTTCAATTCATTTCATTTCCATTGCCATTTCAGTTTCAACCACAGGGCAGTCCATACAACTCATCTCATTTTCATTTTAATTCATTTCATTTCCATTGCCATTTCAGTTTGAAGCACAAGGTAGGCGAAACAACTCATTTTCAAATCATTTCAATTACAAATGCCCTTTCAGTTTCAAGCACAGGGCATGTCAAATAACCCCTCTCACTTTCATTTCATTTCATTTCCATTGCCATTTCAGTTTGAAGCACAGGGCAGGCCAAACAACTCTTCTCATTCTCATTTCATTTTATTTCCATTGCCATTTCAGTTTCAGGCAATGGGTAGGCCAAACTATTCATCTCAATTTATTTTCATTTCATTTCCATTGCCATTTCAGTTTCAAGCACAAACCAGGCCAAACAACTCATCTCATTTCATTTCATTTCCATTGCCATTGCCATTGCAGTTTCAAGCACAGGGCAGGCCAAACAACTCATCCCATTTTCATTTCAAATCATTTCCATTGCCATTTCAGTTTCAAGGAATGGGCAGGCCAAACAACTCATCTCAGTTTCATTTCATTTCCATTGCCATTTCAGTTTCAGGCAATGGGCAGGCCAAACTATTCATCTCATTTTCTTTTCATTTCATTTCCATTGCCATTTCAGTTTCAAGCACTAGGCAGACCAAATAACTAATCTCAGTTTCATTTAATTTTACTTCAATTGCCATTTCAGTTTCAAGCACAGAGCATGCAAAACTACTTATCTCATTTTCATTTCATTTCATTTCAATTGCCACTTCCATTTCAAGCACAAACCAGGCCAAACTACTCATCTGATTTCATTTCATTTCATTTCCAAATTCATTTCAATTTCAAGCGCAGGGCAGGCCAAACAACTCATCTCATTTTCCCTTAATTTCATTTCCATTGTCATTTCAGTTTCAAACTCTGGACAGGCCAACTACCTCAAACCAGATTCATTTCATTCAATTTCCATTGCCATTTCAGTTTCAAGCACAGGGAATTCCAAACAACTAATCTCATTTTCAGTTCACTTCATTCCTATTGCCATTTCAGTTTCAAGCACAGGGCAGTCCAAACAACTCATCTAATTTTCATTTCAATTCATTTCATTTCCATCGCCATTTCAGTTTGAAGCACAGAGTAGGCGAAACAACTCATTTTCAAATCATTTCAATTGCAAATGCCCTTTCAGTTTCAAGCACAGGGCATGTCAAACAACTCCTCTCACTTTCATTTCATTTCATTTCCATTTCCATTTCAGTTTGAAGCACAGGGCAGACCAAGCAACTCTTCTCATTTTCATTTCATTTTATTTCCATTGCCATTTCAGTTTCAGGCAACGGGCAGGCCAAACTATTCATCTCATATTATTTTCATTTCATTTCCATTGCCATTTCAGTATCAAGCACAAGGCAGGTGAAACAACTCAACTCATTTCATTTCATTTCCATTGCCATTGCCATTTCAGTTTCAAGCACAGGGCAGGCCAAACAACTCATCCCATTTTCATTTCAAATCATTAACATTGCCATTTCAGTTTGAAGGAATGGGCAGGCCAAACAACTCATCTCAGTTTCATTTCATTTCCATTGCCATTTCAATTTCAAGCGCAGGGCAGGCCAAATAACTCATCTCATTTTCATTTCATTTCATTTCATTTCCATTGCATTTCAGTTTGAAGCATAGGGCAGGCCAAACAACTCTTCTCATTCTCATTTCCTTTCATTTCCATTGCCATTTCCGTTTCAGGCAATGGGCAGGACAAACTACTCATCTCATTTTCTTTTCATTTAATTTCCATTGGCATTTCAGTTTCAAGCTCAAGGCAGGCCTAACAACTCATCTCATTTTCATTTCATTTAATTTCCATTCCCATTTCAGTTTCAAGCACAGGGTTGGCCAAACTACTCATCACATTTTAATTTCATTTTATTACCATTACTATTTCAGTTTCAAACTCTGGACAAGCTAAATACTTCACACCAGTTTCATTTCATTTCATTTATATTGTCATTATAGTTTCAAGAATGGGGCATTCCAAACAACTAATCTCATTTTCATTTCACTTCATTCCTATTGCCATTTCAGTTTCAAGTACAGAGCAGGCCAAACAACACCTCTCATTTTAATTTCATTTCATTTTCATTGCCATTTCAGTTTCAAGCACAGGGCAGGCTAAACAACTCATTTTTATGTAATTTCATTCCCAAGTGCCATTTCAGTTTCAAGCACAGGGCAGGCCAAACAGCCCTTCTCATTTTCATTTCATTTCATATCCATTGCAATTTCAGTTCCAATGAATGGACAGGTCAAACAACTTCGCATTTTCATTTCTCTTCATTTCCATTGCCATTTCAGTTTCTAGCACAAGGCAGGCCATACAAGTCAACTCATTTTCATTTCCTTTCATTTCCATTGCAATTTCAGTTTCAACCACAGAGCAGGCCAAACTACACATCTCATTTTCATTTCATTTCATTCCCATTGCCCTTTCAGTTTAAACTGCAGGACAAGCCAAACAACTGATCAACTTTTCATTTAATTTCACTTCCATAGCCATTTCAATTTACAGTATAGGGCATGCCAAACATTTCATTTTCAATTCATTTCATTTCCAAATTCATTTCAATTTCAAGCGCAGGGCAGGCCAAACAACTCATCTCATTTTCCTTTAATTTCATTTCCATTGTCATTTCAGTTTCAAACTCTGGACAGGCCAACTACCTCAAACCAGCTTCATTTCATTTAATTTCCATTGCCATTTCAGTTTCAAGCACAGGGAATTCCAAACAACTAATCTCATTTTTATTTCATTTCATTTCATTTCTGTTGCCATTTCAGTTTCAAGCATAGGGCATGTCAAACAACTCCTCTCATTTTAATTAAATTTCATTTCCATTGCCATTTCAGTTTGAAGCACAGGGCAGGCCAAACAACTCATCTCATTTTCATTTCAAATCATTTCCATTGCCATTTCATTTTCAAGGAATGGGCAGCCCAAACAACTCATCTCATTTTCATTTCATTTCATGTCATTTCCATTGCCATTTCAGTGTAAAGCACAGGGCAGGCCAAGCAACTCATTTTCAAATCATTTCAATTGCAAATGCCCTTTCAGTTTCAAGCATAGGGCGTGTCAAACAACTCCTCTCATTTTAATTTAATTTCATTTCCATTGCCATTTCAGTTTGAAGCACAGGGCAGGCCAAACAACTTATCTAATTTTCCTTTAATTTCATTTCCATTGTCATTTCAGTTTCAAACTCTGGACAGGCCAACTACCTCAAACCAGATTCATTTCATTTAATTTCCATTGCCATTTCAGTTTCAAGCACAGGGAATTCCAAACAACTAATCTCATTTTCAGTTCACTTCATTCCTATTGCCATTTCAGTTTCAAGCACAGGGCAGGCCTAACAACACATCTCATTTTCATTTCATTTCATTTCCATTTCCATTTCAGTTTCAAGCACAGAGCAGGCAAAACGACTTATCTCTTTTCATTTCATTTCATTTTGATTGCCACTTCAGTTTCAAGCACACACCAGGACAAACTACTCATCTCATTTCATTAACATTGCCATTTGAGTTTCAAGGAATGGGCAGGTGAAAACAGCTCATCTCAGCTCCATTTCATATCACTGCCTGTAGATGATATGTGTGTACACCTTTAATTGATAGTAACGATGTCCATGCTAACCACTCCCCCACCAGTTAGTATAATTGTAACCCACACGCCCCTAGCTCCCTCTCTGGTGCTCGTGACAGACCACGTACAGCCAGGACTATGTATGCTGTGTGCTTAATAAAAGTGCTGAAGACTTAAAGGTGTCTTAGAGCGATCTTCATGGCATCAGAAGTGGTTCTTCCTGCGTCTCTGGTCTATCGCGTTTTATTTTCTTAGTCCCAGTACCCCCTCCTGGTTCCGTGATGGCTTCTGCCTGTCGTAAGCCTGACGTCCTGGTCTTTGATGCGGACATCACTCATCGCTGGAGTGTGTTCCGACGGGACTTTGAGCATTATGTTGCCATTGCCCACCCTGCTGTGGCCCCCGCTGTCAAGGCTTCCCTGCTGCTTAACCTGGCTGGTCCGGAGGCGCTCGAGCGTTCGGAGTCGTTCGTCTATGGACATGGTGAGAGTGCCCAAGACCCCGTTTGCCTGATTGCTAAATTTACGGCAATGTGTGACCTTCCCACTAATCACATTTTAGAGCGTTTCAAACTGTTCTCCAGACGCCAGAACCCTGGGGAGTCTATTGACAATTTTGTGGCCGCACTGCGCCAGCTGGCTCGCCAATGTAACCTGCATGACCTGACCCCCGATACCTTGACCCGTGACATTTTAGTCTTTGGTCTGCGGGATGAAAAGCTGCGCTCTGAGCTGCTGCGTAAGCCTGATCTGACATTCCATGAGGCGATGCATGCCTCTCGTTTAGCTGAGGCTGTCTCCTCCGCTGTACCAGACCCTGTGGTCCACACAGCCGGTCTCGCTGGTCCCCGGTACAATGCTCCCCGGCGACTGTGGTCCACACAGCCAGGGCTATGTATGCTGTGTGCTTAATAAAAGTGCTGAAGACTTAAAGGTGTCTTAGAGCGATCTTCACTGCCATTGCCATTTCATTTTCAAGCATTGGGCAGGCCAAACAACTCATCTCCGTTTCATTTCATTTCCATTGCAATTTCAGTTCCAAGCACAGGGCAGTCCAAACAACTCATCTCATTTTCATTTCATTTCATTTCATTTCCATTGCCTTTACAGTGTAAAGCACAGGGCAGGCCAAGCAACTCATTTTCAAATCATTTCAATTGCAAATGCCCCTTCAGTTTCAAGCATAGGGCATGTCAAACAACTCCTCTCATTTTAATTTAATTTCATTTCCATTGCCATTTCAGTTTGAAGCACAGGGCCTTGACCCGTGACATTTTAGTCTTTGGTCTGCGGGGTGAAAAGCTGCGCTCTGAGCTGCTGTGTAAGCCTGATCTGACATTCCATGAGGCGATGCATGCCTCTCGTTTAGCTGAGGCTGTCTCCTCCGCTGTACCAGACCCTGTGGTTCACACAGCCGGTCTCACTGGTCCCCGGTACAATGCTCCCCGGCGACAGTGGGCAGGACCACTGCAGGGCTCCAGACCGCCTCAACGATGTCCAAATTGTAACTTTGTCTCACACCGTTTTAATGTGTGCCCGGCGTTGGGGAAAACCTGTAACTTTTGCAACAAGCTCGGGCACTTTTCAGCTGCATGCCGTTCCCGTGGGAACACTGCCCAGCCACAGCAGAAACCGTCTCGCTACCTGACACGTGATGATTCAGCGTCTGGTTCCCATCTCCAGCACGATGCTCTTCCCCCGTCTGACCCTGAATCTTCTCAGAGCGAGCTGGATGTGTTTTCCTTGCAAGGTGCAGCTGGACTGATAACGGACCCGACCGTCCGAATCACGGTGAATGGCAAGGCCTTCTCTGCGAAGGTCGACACGGGGGCAGCTGCCAATGTTATGTCAACAAGCCTGTTCAGGAAGATAAGAAATAATGAGCCTGTTTCCACAGACAGTGCTGTTTTGCGTGCCTATGGGGGTGGCGTGCTTGTTCCTGTGGGGAGGGGCCACTCTCCACTGCAAGGTGCTGTCGACCACTTGGCCCCTCTCTTTCTTCCTGCTGGACAGTAAATGTGACCCCTGCTCGGCGTGGAGGCCTGCCAGGACCTTGGGTTGGTGAGCTTCCACAGCGATGTCCACCTGGTAGAGGCACCCCTGAACCCGCTGGCCGAATTCCCGGATCGGTTCGACTCGAAGCTGGGGAAGTTGCCCTGCAGCTACAAGATTGCCCTCGATCCCGACATTACGCCGGTCGTCCGTCCCCCGCACCGTGTGTCCTTTGCCATGAGGGGCAAGGTCGAGTCTGCTCTTCGCGAGATGGTGGCCACGGGCATCCTGGCGCCAGTCACGGACTCCACCCAGGGTTTCTACTATGGTTGTCGCTGCGAAGAAAGACAAGAGCGAAATACGGATCTGCATCAACCCCAAAGACTTGAACTTGGCCATCAGGCGCCTGCACTATCCCATGCGGACGGTAGAGGATGTTGCTGCGCAGGTTGGCACTGCCACCGTGTTCTCGGTTCTTGATGCCAAGAGTTCGTTCTGGCAGATACCTCTAGACGAGCGGTCCTCGCACCTGACAACCTTCAGCACGCCCTTCGGCAGGTATCGCTTCCTCCGCATGCCGTTTGGGATCAAACTCTGCCAGCGAGGTGTTCCAGAGGACCATGGAACAACTGTTTGCTGGACTTCCGTGTGCCATCATTGTCGACGACATCCTGGTTTATGGGAAGAATGTCGCTGAGCACGACCACCACCTTCGCCAGGTGCTGCAGCGGGCCCGGGAGGTCAACCTGAAACTCAACCCGAAAAAGTGCCGATTCCGTGTCCCTGAGGTCACCTACGTGGGGCATGTTTTCACGGCGTCGGGGCTGAAGCCCGACCCGCAGAAGGACGGCCACAATATCGAGATGCTGCACCTGCTGACGTGCCTGGGCCTGCAGCGCTTCTTGGGCATGGTCAACTACCTGGGAAAGTTCATCCCCGACCTGAGTGAACTGAGTGCCCCTCTGCGGGATCTGGTGAAAAAGGACACTGCCTGGGCCTGGTTCCCGCAACACCAGCGCGCATTTGAAACCCTCAAGTCTAAACTGGTCAGCATGCCAACGCTGAAGTTACTTTCGACCTCAGCGCCCCATCGTTCTCACGTGTGATGCCTCTAAGTTTGGCTCGTGGCCGCCTGCCTGCAGATCCATGACGGGGTGCAACTGCCTGTATCCTACGCGTCCCGCACAATGACGTCCGCTGAACAACACTATGCCCAGATTGAGAAGGAAACTGCTGGCAGTTGTCTTTGCCTGCTCCAAATTCAAGGGACTATATCCTGGGCAACTGTTTCACTGTCGAGAGGACCACCAGCTCTGGTCACCATCCTCAACAAGCCAATACACATGTCACCCTCCTCCGGCACCAGCGCATGATGCTCCAGCTACAATAGCGCTTCACTTTCACAGTGGTTGTGTATCGCAAGGGCAAGGACATGGTTGTTGCGGACACGCTGTCTCGGCGCCTCTCTCATCCACAACCCAGCATCCGTACGAGACGTCCAATCTGATGGTCCTGGGCGTGAACTTCGTGCCCTCCGGACAGTTGAAGTCCCTAGCCGAGCACACGGCGACAGACGCTTCGCTACAGAAGCTGGCCGCGGATCATCAGGCAGGGTTGGCCAGACCGCCGTGTTCTTCCCTGCCGGCCGCAGCGGTGCTTACTTCTTGGTTCGTGACGAGTTTGGTGCTGCGTGGTGGTGTGATTGTGAAGGGGCACAAGGTGGTGGTGCCTGAAGCACTACAGGAACAATACTTCGAGACCGCTCATCGTGGCCATTCTGGGGCCGAGGCGGACCCTTTCCATCGCTCAGAGCCAGTTCTTCTGGCCCAACATGCCTCGTACTTCCGGGATAGGGTCTCCGCGTGCCCTACCTGCAACAGCCTCGCTCCACAGCAGCAACAGCGGCAGCCCGCTCCTGCAGCAGCCAGCTGCTGACCTGCCATGGTCTGCGCTAGCAACCGACAACTTCGAGTGGCACGGAAAAGCACTTCCTGGTGCTTGTCGACTCTTTACTCCAGCTGGTTTGAAGTTGACCAGCTCCACTCCCTTTCTTCCTCCGCAGTCATCGACAAGTTGCGCCGCCACTTTGCCACCTTCGGGTCCCCCGTCAGCCTGCAGTCGGACAACGGCAGCCAGTTCACCAGTGCCGAGTTCCGCGATTTTGCTGAGCGTTTGGAACTTTCGTCATACACCAGCAGTCGGGAATACCCACACAGAGCAAATGGACTGGCCCGAGCGCGCGGTCCGCAGTTGCTAAAGGACTGTTGGAACGTTGCCGCCTATCCCGCACCGACATCTGGCTGGCCTTGCTGAACCTCCGCAACATCTCCCGCGACCATGCCCTGGGCTCCCGGCTCAGCGTCTCATGTCCCGAGTCACGAGGCCCACTAGGTCCGGTGTATCAGGCAGTCCCTGTCCCCTTCCGTCCTTAAGCCTGCCTTGGTCCGGGAACGCATTACCGAAAAGAAACACGGTATCCAGAAGCGTTCCCCTCGACAGGTCCTGCCGTGTCCTCTGCCCTCTTCTCCCCGGCCAGGTCATCCATATGTGGTCCCCGTCCGGCCCGTTCCCGGCTGGCCGTGGTCGTCGGCTCTGCCAGGTTCCCCTCGCTCCTACCTTTGTCAACCGCGACGGTAGGGTGTTGTACCGCCGGTCCGCGCAGCATCTCCGGCTCGTGAACGAGCCTCTCTCCACCCCGGCGGCTCCTTATTGCCCCCCCGCTGCCCCTGTCGCGGCCGTGCTTTGCCCATTCCTCTGGGGCCGGCTTCCCCTCGTCCTCCTCCGGAGCGCCTCCCGACTGCGGTCCCGCTTCTCC
This sequence comes from Okamejei kenojei, assembly GCA_035221665.1. Lineage (NCBI taxonomy): Eukaryota > Metazoa > Chordata > Chondrichthyes > Rajiformes > Rajidae > Okamejei > Okamejei kenojei. The sequence continues at coordinate 62,496,884 of CM069144.1, read as the reverse complement.
GGCTTCCGCGACTTTCTCTTCGCCTCCCTCCCCGCTGCCTTCACCGCCAAGGGGTTCTCCTGTCCGTAGCCCCCACCATGACCCGGCGTCCCCGCTTGTTGCTGTCGGGGAGGAGGGAATGGATGGCGAGGTGCGGACCCGTCTGGTCGCCTGGTCAGGCCGCCGGTCCGCTATGGCGATTACGTGTGATCCTGTATTCCTGTGCGTTTACTGTTTGCACTCACCCTGGAGCATGAGACGTGGTCGCCCTGTCACTCACTGTTTGTTTTGGTAGAGGAAGGATGTAGATGATATGTGTGTACACCTTTAATTGATAGTAAACGATGTCCATGCTAACCACTCCCCCTCACCAGTTAGTATAATTGTAACCCACACGCCCCTAGCTCCCTCTCTGGTGCTCGTGACAAGACCACGTACAGCCCAGGGCTTATGTATGCTGTGTGCTTAATAAAAGTGTTGAAGACTTAAAGGTGTCTTAGAGCGATCTTCATGGCATCAGAAGTGGTTCTTCCTGCGTCTCTGGTCTATCGCGTTTTATTTTCTTAGTCCTGTACCCCCTCCTGGTTCGTGATGGCTTCTGACTGTCGTAAGCCTGACGTCCTGGTCTTTGATGCGGACATCACTCATCGCTGGAGTGTGTTCCGACGGGACTTTGAGCATTATGTTGCCATTGCCCACCCTGCTGTGGCCCCCCGCTGTCAAGGCTTCCCTGCTGCTTAAAACCTGGCTGGTCCGGAGGCGCTCGAGCGTTCTTCGGAGGTCGTTCGTCTATGGACATGGTGAGAGTGCCCAAGACCCCGTTTGCCTGATTGCTAAATTTACGGCGATGTGTGACCTTCTCACTAATCACATTTTAGAGAGCGTTTCAAACTGTTCTCCAGACGCCAGAACCCTGGGGAGTCTATTGACAATTTTTGTGGCGCGCTGCGCCAGCTGCTCGCCCAATGTACCTGCATGACCTGACCCCCGATACCTTGACCCGTGACATTTTAGTCTTTGGGTCTATGCGGATGAAAAGCTGCGCTCTGAGCTGCTGCGTAAGCCTGATCTGACATTCCATGAGGCGATGCATGCCTCTCGTTTTAGCTGAGGCTGTCTCCTCCGCTGTACCAGACCCTGTGGCCCACACAGCCGGTCTCGCTTGGTCCCCAGGTACAATGCTCCCCGGCGACTGTGGTCCACACAGCCAGGGCTATGTATGCTGTGTGCTTAATAAAAGTGCTGAAGACTTAAAGGTGTCTTAGAGCGATCTTCACTGCCATTGCCATTTCATTTTCAAGCATTGGGCAGGCCAAACAACTCATCTCCGTTTCATTTCATTTCCATTGCAATTTCAGTTCCAAGCACAGGGCAGTCCAAACAACTCATCTCATTTTCATTTCATTTTATTTCATTTCCATTGCCTTTACAGTGTAAAGCACAGGGCAGGCCAAGCAACTCATTTTCAAATCATTTCAATTGCAAATGCCCCTTCAGTTTCAAGCATAGGGCATGTCAAACAACTCCTCTCATTTTAATTTAATTTCATTTCAATTGCCATTTCAGTTTGAAGCACAGGGCAGGCCAAACAACTCATCTCATTTTCATTTCAAATCATTTCCATTGCCATTTCATTTTCAAGGAATTATGGGCAGCCCTAAACAAACAACATTCAGTTTCATTTCAGTTCAGTTTCCATTGCCATTTCAATTTTCATCTAAGCATGGCAGGCAGGCCAAATAACTCTTCTCATTCTCATTTTGATTTAATTTCCATTTCCATTTCAGTTTCAGGCAATGTGCAGGCCAAACAAACAACTCATCTCAGTTTCATTCATTTCAATTGCCTTTTCAGCTTAACAGGAATGGGCAGGCCAAATTAACTCATCTCAGTTTCATTTCATTTCATTTCATTGCCAGTTTCAGTTTCAGCACATTGCAGGCCAAATAACTAATCTCAGTTTCATTTAATTTTACTTTTTATTGCCATTTTAGTTTCAAGTACAGAGCAGGCAAAACTACTTATCTCATTTTCATTTCATTTCATTTCCATTGCCACTTCCATTTCAAGCACAAAGCAGGCTAAACTACTCATCTGATTTCATTTAATTTCATTTCCATTGCCTTTTCCGTTTCAAGGAATGGGCAGTCCATACAACTCATCTCATTTTCATTTCAATTCATTTCATTTCCATTGCCATTTCAGTTTCAACCACAGGGCAGTCCATACAACTCATCTCATTTTCATTTTAATTCATTTTATTTCCATTGCCATTTCAGTTTGAAGCACAAGGTAGGCAAAACAACTGATTTTCAAATCATTTCAATTGCAAATGCCCTTTCAGTTTCAAGCACAGGGCATATCAAACAACTCCTCTCACTTTCATTTCATTTCATTTCCATTGCCATTTCAGTTTGAAGCACAGGGCAGGCCAAACAACTCTTCTCATTCTCATTTCATTTTATTTCCATTGCCATTTCAGTTTCAGGCAATGGATAGGCCAAACTATTCATCTCAATTTATTTTCATTTCATTTCCATTGCCATTTCAGTTTCAAGCACAAACCAGGCCAAACAACTCATCTCATTTCATTTCATTTCCATTGCCATTGCCATTTCAGTTTCAAGCACAGGGCAGTCCATACAACTCATCTCATTTTCATTTTAATTCATTTAATTTCCATTGCCATTTCAGTTTGAAGCACAAGGTAGGCGAAACAACTCATTTTCAAATCATTTCAATTGCAAATGCCCTTTCAGTTTCAAGCACAGGGCATATCAAACAATTCCTGTCACTTTCATTTCATTTCATTTCCATTGCCATTTCAGTTTGAAGCACAGGGAGCCTCAAACAACTCTTCTCATTTCTAACATTTCATTTTATTTCCATTGCCATTTCAGTTTCAGGCAATGGATAGGCCAAACTATTCATCTCAATGTATTTTCATTTCATTTCCATTGCCATTTCAAAGCACAAACCAGGCCAAACAACTCATCTCATTTCATTTCATTTCCATTGCCATTGCCATTTCAGTTTCAACAGCACAGGGCAGGCCAAACAACTCATCCCATTTTCATTTCAAATCATTTCCATTGTCATTTCAGTTTCAAGGAATGGGCAGGTCAAACAACTCATCTCAGTTTCATTTCATTTCCATTGCCATTTGAGTTTCAGGCAATGGGCAGGCCAAACTATTCATCTCATTTTCTTTTCATTTCATTTCCATTGCCATTTCAGTTTCAAGCACAAGGCAGACCAAATACAAACTAATCTCAGTTTTTTTTTCATTTAATTTTACCTTCAATTGCCATTTCAGTTTCAAGCACAGAGCAGGCAAAACTACTTATCTCATTTTCATTTCATTTCATTTCCATTGCCACTTCCATTTCAAGCACAAATCAGGCCAAACTACTCATCTGATTTCATTTCATTTCATTTCCAAATTCATTTCAATTTTAAGCGCAGGGCAGGCCAAACAACTCATCTCTTTTCCTTTAATTTCATTTCCATTGTCATTTCAGTTTCAAACTCTGGACAGGCCAACTACCTCAAACAAGATTCATTTCATTTAATTTCCATTGCCATTTCAGTTTCAAGCACAGGGAATTCCAAACAACTAATCTCATTTTCAGTTCACTTCATTCCTATTGCCATTTCAGTTTCAAGCACAGGGCAGTCCAAACAACTCATCTCATTTTTATTTCAATTCATTTCATTTCCATTGCAATTTCAGTTTGAAGCACAGAGTAGGCGAAACAACTCATTTTCAAATCATTTCAATTGCAAATGCCCTTTCAGTTTCAAGCACAGGGCAGGCCAAACAACACTTCTCATTCTGAAATTGTACAAGGCATTGGTAAGACCAATTCTGGAGTATGGTGTACAATTTTGGTCGCCTAGTTATAGGAAGGATGTCAACAAAATAGAGAGAGTACAGAGGAGATTTACTAGAATGTTGCCAGGGTTCCAGCAACTATGTTACAGAGAAAGGTTGAACAAGTTAGGTCTTTATTCTTTGGAGCGCAGAAGGTTAAGGGGGGACTTGATTGAGGTCTTTAAAATGATGAAAGGGATAGACAGAGTTGACGTGGATAAGACTTTTCCCATGATGGGTAGGGAAGATTCAAACAAGAGGGGCATGACATGAGAATTAAGGGACAGAAGTTTAGGGGTAACGTGAGGGGGAACTTCTTTACTCAGAGGGTGGTGGCTGTGTGGAATGAGCTTCCAGCAGAGGTGGTGGAGGCAGGATCGATTTTAACATTTAAAAGTAAAGTGGATAGGTATATGGACGTGAAGGGAATGGAGGGGTATGGTCTGAGTGCAGGTAGATGGGACTAGGGGAAAACAAATGGTCGGCACGGACTGGAAGGGCCGAGAGGGCCTGTCTCCGTGCTGTAATTGTTATATGGTTATATGGTTATATGGTTATTCTCATTTCATTTCATTTCCATTGTCATTTCAGTTTCAGGCAATGGGCAGGCCAAACTATTCATCTCATTTTCATTTCATTTCATTTCCATTCCCATTTCAGTTTAAAGCACAGGGCTGGCCAAACTTCTCATCTCATTTTGATTTCATTTTATTACCATTGGCATTTCAGTTTCCAGCACAGGGCAGGTCAAACAACTCATCCCATTTTCATTTCAAATCATTTCCATTGCCATTTCAGTTTCAAGCAATGGGCAAGCCAAATACTCATCTCAATTTCAATTCATTTCATTTCATTTCCATTGTCATTTCGGTTTCAAACACAGGGTAGGTCAAACAACTCATCTCATTTTCATTTAATTTCATTTCCATAGCCATTTCAGTTTCAAGTACAGGGCAGGGTCAACAACTCATCTCATTTTCATTTCATTTCATTTCCATTGCCATTTCATTTTCAAGCACAGGGCAGGCCAAACAACTTTTCACATTTTCATTTCATTTCATTTACATTGCCATTTCAGTTTAATTTACAGAGCAGGCCAAACTACTCATCTCATTTGCATTTCCTTTCATTTCCATTGCAATTTCAGTTTCAAGCACAGGGCAGGCCAAACTACTCATCTCATTTTCATTACATTTCATTAACATTGCCATTTCAGTTTCAAGGAATGGTAGGCCAAACAGCTCATCTCAGTTTCAGTTCATTTCATATCCATTGCTATTTCAGTTTCAAGCAATGGGAAGACCAAACAACTCATCTCAGTTTCATTTCACTTCATTTCCATTTCCATTTTAGTTTCCAGCACAGGGATGGCAAAACAACCCATTTTCATTTTATTTCATTTCCAAATGCCATTAAAGTTTTCAAGCACAGGTCATGCCCAACAACTCATTTTCAATTCATTTCATTTCATAATGCCATTTCAATTATTTCAAGTACAAGGCAGGCCAAACAACACATCTCATTTTCATTTCACTTCATTCCTATTGCCGTTTCAATTTCAAGCACAGGGCAGGCCAAACAACACATCCCATTTTCATTTCATTTAATTTCCATTGCCATTTCAGTTTCAAGCACAGGGCAGGCCAAACATCTAAACTCATTTTCATTTCATGTCATTTCCATTGCCATTTCAGTTTCAAGTACATGGCAGGCCAAACAACTCATTTTTAGTTCATTTCATTTCCAAATGCCATTTCAGTTTCAAGCACAGGGCAGGCCAAACAGCTCTTCTCATTTTAATTTCATTTTATTTCCATTGCCATTTCAGTTTCATGCACAGGTCAGGCCAAACATCTAAACTCATTTTCATTTCATGTCATTTCCATTGCCATTTCAGTTTCAAGCACAGGGCAGGCCAAACAACTCATTTTTAGTTCATTTCATTTCCAAATACCATTTCAGTTTCAAGCACAGGGCAGGCCAAACAGCTCTTCTCATTTTAATTTCATTTCATTTCCATTGCCATTTCAGTTTCATGCACAGGTCAGGCCAAACAACATGACATTTTCATTTCATTTCATATCCATTGCCATTTCAGTTTCAAGCAATGGGCAGACCAAACAACTCATCTCAGTATTTCATTTCAATTCCATTGCTTTTCGTTTCAAGGAAACATGGGCAGGCAAAATAACTCGTTTTCATTTCATTTAATTTCCAAATGCCATTTCATTTTCAAGCACAGGGCATGCCACACAACTCATTCTCATATCATTTCATTTCCAAATGCCATTTCAGTTTCAAACACAGGGCAGGCCAAAAACTCATCTCAGTTTCAATTCATTTCATTTCCATTGCCATTTCAGTTTCAAGCACAGGGCAGGGCAAACAACTCACCTCATTTTCCATTCATTTCAGTTCCATTGCCATTTCTGTTTCAAGTAAAGGGCAGGCCAAACAACTCATCTCATTTTCCTTTCATTTCAGTTCCATTGCCATTTATCTTTCAAGCACAGGTCAGGCCAAACAACTCATCACATTTTCATTTCATTTCCAAATGCCATTTCAATTACAAGCACAGCGCAGGCCAAATAACTCAACTAATTTTCATTGTATTTCATTTCCATTGCCATTTCTGTTTCAAGCACAGGGCACGCCAAACAACTCATCTAATTTTCCTTTCATTTCATTTCCATTGCAATTTCAGTTTCAAGCACAGGGCATGCCAAACAACTCATTTTCAATTAATTTCATTTCCAAATGCCATTTCAATTTCAAGCACAGGGCAGGCCAAACAACTCATCTCATTTACATTTCATTTCATTTCCATTGCCATTTCCGTTTCAAACTCTAGACAGGCCAAATACCTCACACTAGTTTCATTTCATTTCATTTCCATTGTCAACAAAGTTTCGTAAATAGGGCAACTAATTCCAAGCAACTAATCTCATTTTCATTTCACTTCATTCCTATTGCCATTTCAATTTCGAGCACAGGGCTAGCCCAACACCTCATCTCATTTTCATTTCATTTCATATCCATTGCCATTTAAGTTTCATGCACAGGGCTGGCCAAACAACTCATTTTGAAATCATTTAATTTCCAAATGTCATTTCAATGTCAAGCACAGGGCAGGCCAAACAACTCATTTCATTTTCATTTCATTTCATTTCATTTGCATTGCCATTTCTATTTCAAGCACAGGGCAGGCCAGACAACACATCTCATTTTCATTTCCTTGCAATTTCATTGCAATTTCAGTTTCAAGCACAGAGCAGGTCAAACTACTCATCTCATTTTCATTTCATTTCATTTCATTTCCATTGACATTTCAGTTTCAAGCACAGGGCAGGCCAAACAACATCTGATTTTCATTTGATTTTAATTCCATTGCCTTTTCAGTTTCAAGGAAAGGGCAGGTCAAACCACTTTGATTTTCATTTCATTTCATTTCCATTGCCATTTCAGTTTATAGCACATGGTAGGCCATACAAGTCATCTCATTTTCATTTCCTTTCATTTCCATTGCAATTTCAGATTCAAGCACAGAGCAGGCCAAACAACTCATCACATTTCATTTCATTTCATTTCCATTGCCCTTTCAGTTGAAAGCACAGGGCAAACCAAACAACTCATCTCATTTTCATTTCATTTCATTTCATATACATTGCCATTTAAGTTTCAAGCACAGGGCTGGCCAAACATCTAATTTTCATTTAATTTCATTTCCATTGCCATTTCTGTTTCAAGCACAGGGCAGGCCCATAACTCATCGCCTTTTCATGTCATTTAATTTCACTTACATAGACATTTCAGTTTACAGTATACGGCAGGCCAAACATCTCATTTTCATATCATTTCATTTCCAAATGCCATTTCAGTTTCAAGCACAGGGCATGCCAAACAACTCATTTTCAGTTAATTTCATTTCCAAATGCCATTTCAATTTCAAGCACAGGGCAGGCCAAACAACTCATCTCATTTACATTTCATTTCATTTCCATTGCCATTTCCGTTTCAAACTCTAGACAGGCCAAATACCTCACACTAGTTTCATTTCATTTCATTTCCATTGTTAACAAAGTTTCGTAAATCGGGCAACTAATTCCAAGCAACTAATCTCATTTTCATTTCACTTCATTCCTTGTAATAATATTTTTATTAAAAGGAATCCATCATAACAACGGTATTACAACTTTTACAATACACAACCAACTTACTTCAATAAGTATATGAATGTTACGAATAGTACTTATAAACTTCTATTTTTTTTTTAAAGTAGAAAAAGAAAAGAATAGATTTTAATCAATAAAAGTAGTGATTAAATAATAATTTTTGATTATAAAAAAAGTTGGAAAAGAAAAAAGAGGAGAAAAAATATATATGTATATGTATATACTTTCTTGTTATTTATATTTTAATTAAAATAAAGTATTATATAGAAAAAGAGAGAGATTAATACTATACATCTTAATAGTGAATAAAACTATTTCAAATACAATATTAATGGAGACATGTATACAAATTCAAAAAGAGAAACAAAGAGGTTATTTTCATCTAATCCTGCCGGGTATCCATTGAGTTGGTGATGCCAAAGAACAGCAACCCCCTTCAAATATTTCTGGTATATGGAGACCATATCTGTTCAAAGAGTTCGTGTTTGTCCATTAGGACAAATCTGATTTATTTCTTTTATTTTTTTTTTCCAAATGCAATGTCTCCACATTTCCACTGTCTCACATTTTAATTGTGGGGGATAATTTTCCCTTCCAAAATTTCAATATTAATTTTTTCCCTATTATCAAAACAGTAATCCAAGAAATTTCTTTGGTTTACTGTTAATGTTAGATTTGAATCCGGAATCTCTAATATTATTAATTTTGGATCTGGGTTCTAGTTTAATTTTAAGAACTCAGAAATAACTCTAAAGATTTCTATCCAATAATAATTAAGTTTTATACATGTTACAAAAACTATGCGTTAAATTAGCTTCCAAGTTCTGACATTTATCACAAATAGGAGAAATGTTAGAATAAATTCTATTTAATTTCGTTTTTGAGTAATGCAATCTGTGTAATACCTTAAATTGTATCAATATATGTCTAGCATTTAATGAGCAACGATGTAACATTGTAGACTTTCTTCCAAATTTCCTTCGTTATAGATAAACCCATTTCATTTTCCATGTTTGTCGATTTATTTCCGAAGTTGGGATTTCCTGATCAAAAATAGTATTATATATATACGCTATTAATTTTTCTTGTTTTTGGTGTTTATTTAAACAATTCATCTAAAATAATCCTGGTTTTCTTTTTATAGTCTTGCATATTTGACTTAATATATTTTCTAATTTGTAAATACCTAAATATGTTATTTGACTGCAATCCATAGATACCTGTAACTCTTGAAATGAGAGAAATTTTCCTTCCTTATAAAGGATGTTCTATCCTTTTAATTCCTAAATCATTCCAATGTTTAAAACCCCTTGTCCAATACAGAGGGCTTAAACAAAGGTTTATTCATAATTGGCAAAAACAAAGTGACAAATTATCCATATGTAGGGTCTTAACTATTTGTTTCCAAATACGTCTATAGCTATGAATTATAGGGTTGTTACCATACATTTTTTTTTGTACTTCCCTTGGTGCAAAAAGAATCGAACCTACATCAAAAGGCAAACAGTTTTCCTTTTTCCATCCTTTAGCCAGCTTGGTTTCATGATCTAAAATTTACCAACCAAAAATTCATATTCTTAATCTGAACTGCCCAGAAATAATATAGGAAATTTGGTAGTGCTAGTCCACCATTTATTTTAGATTTACATAGATGTTTTTTACTTATTCGATGGTTTTTATAGTCCAAATAAAAACTATTAACCAAAGTATCTATATTTTTAAAAAACATTTTAGGGAGATATAAGGGGAAGCTTGAAATAAATATAACAAGTTGTGGTAAAAAATCATTTTTATAGCATTTATTCTACCGCATCATTGATATAGGTAGTGTTTTCCAATATAAAATATATTTCTTTAGTTTATTTAATAATTGCGGGTAGTTATATTTAAATAGACAGTTATACGATTTAGTACATTAATTCCTAAATATTTGAGTTTGTCCGTAACTATTTTAAGTGAGAATTGTTTCTAATATATTTAATTTTATTCCAGTTATAGGCATAATTTAACATTTTATTCCAATTAATTCTATACCCAGAAAATGTACTAAACTTAGTTATAACATTAAATAGATTAGGAATACTAATCTCCGGTTTTGTAATATAAATTAAGATGTCGTCTGCGTATAGAGATATTTTATTCATTGTAGTTTTGGTATTATATCCATAACTATTCTGGTTCTGATCTAATCCTTTCGGCTAATGGTTCTATTACCAGAGCAAATAATAATGGTGATAACGGGCATCCTTGTCTACAACCCCCTAAAGAGTTTAAATTTTGCTGATAGCATTTGATTTGTTAATATTCTTGCAGTTGGATTCGAGTATATGATTTTTACCCATTTGGAGAATATATCCCCCAGTTGAAATTTCTGCATTATTTTAAATAAATATGGCCATCCAACCTGGTCAAATGCCTTTTCAGCATCTAAGGATATTGACAGCTAGTTCGCATCATTCACTCTTTTTGAGTACATGACATTGAATAGACGTCTCAGATTATAGGATGAATAGCGTTTTGGAATAAAAACCTGTTTGGTCATGATGTATTAATTTATTAATCACTAAAAACTTAAGCCTCCGAGATAAAATTTTAGTTAGTATTTTTTGATCTGTATTTAAAAGAGCTATTGCTCTATATGATCCAGGGTCCTCCAAATCTTATCAGCTTTAGGGATAAGTGTAATTGTAGACTCGTTTAATGATTCTGGTAACTTTCCTTGTTCATAAGCATATTTATATATTGTATGTAAACGTGGAGAGATCAGATCATGAAAACTTCTTATAAAATTCAACACCTAAGCCATCAGGGCCTGCCGCTTTTCGTTTTTTATTTATGATCCAATTGATTCTTCAATATCTTTTACTGATATATCAGCGTTTAACAAGTCCTCTACCTTCCTGATCTAAACTATTAACCTGACATTCCTGTAGGAATGTTTCCCATTCCATCTGATTGACCTGCTAGTTTAGATAAGTAAAGATTTTGATAATATTGTAAAAATGTAATCATTAATATCTTTTGGTAATGTCAATATTTCTCCTTGATCAGATCTAATTTTATGTATCATTTTCCTCCTCATCTAATTTTCTAAGCTGTCGTGCCAGTAATTTTTTGTGGTTTATCCCCAAATTCAAAATGTACTTGTTTAGTCTGTTGAAAAAGTTTAATAATCTGATTTGAGTATATTTTATTTAGCTTGTATTTTAATGATACAATTTTTATTACTTAATCCCTTAGAAGGGGATATTGCATTTCACATATCTAATAGTTTTATTTCATTTTCCAACTTTTGTTGAGTCTTTCGATTTTCTTTAATAAAATAATGCTTGAGCTGATATTATCGCACCACCATAAATGCTTTAAATGTATCCCAGAGCAATGATGGTGAAATTCCAGGTTTGTCATTAGTTTCCAAAAAATAATTTTAATCTGTTTTACCAAGTAATCATAACAAGCCCTATCCTTAATATTTGGGGTTGAGTCTCCAGTTTTACAGGTTTTAAAATAATTATATCTTTTAATTTTATCTTAAATGTTTAATGGAGCATGAATCCGAGATAATAATAATTATGATATTTTGAGTCATATGTAAATGGAATTAGTTTTGAGTCTATTAAAAAATAGTCTAATCCGCGAATAGGTTCCAAATACAGTTGGAAAAGAAATGAATAATACTCTCGAACCTGAATGGGTTATCTGTTTCTCCAATAACCTTAACGTTTTAGCTGTGTTAATAAAATAATTTATAAATGTACTTGACTTAGAAGTGGTTTCCTTTTCGTTGATGATCTATCTAAATAATTATCTAAGGTACAATTAAAATCTCCTCCAATTATTAGAAGAATTATGTTGAGTGGATATAGGGATATTGTTAAATATTTTCTTGAAGATAGTGGATTATCAAAATTAGGACCATATAATATTCATAAGGGTTACTTTTTTAGAATATAATTCACCTGTAATTATTATATATCTACCCTCAACATCTTCTATTATTGAGCTTTGTTTAAAAGGTATACCTTTACGAATGATTATTGCTACCCCTCTGGACTTATGTGTGAATGAAGAGTGATATACTTTGGAAATCCATTTTGCTGTTAATCTATGCTGCGCGTCTTTTTTAAGGTGTGTCTCTTGGAGAAAAATAATATCAGATTTCAATCTATTTCATTTCATTTTCATTTGATTTCAATTCCATTGCCATTTCTGTTTCAAGGACAGGGCAGGCCAAACAACACATCTCATTTTCATTTCCTTTCATTTCCATTGCAATTTCAGTTTCAAGCAGAGAGCAGGCCAAACTACTCATCTCATTTTCATTTAATTTCATTTCCATTGCCATTTCAGATTCAAGCACAGGGGAGGCCCAACAACTTATCTAATTTCCATTTCATTTAATTTCCATTGCAATATCAGTTTCGAGCACAGGGCAGGACAAATAACTAATCTCATTTTCATTTAATTTTATATCACTTCCATTGCCATTTCAGTTTCAAGCACAGGCCAGGCCAAACAACACATCTAATTTTCATTTCATTTCATTTCCTTTGCCATTTCAGTTTCAAGCACAGGGGAGGCCCAACAACTGATCTAATTTCCATTTCATTTAATTTCCATTGCCATTTAAGTTTTGAGCACAGGGCAGGCCAAATAACTCATTCTCATTTCATTACATTTCCAAATGCCATTTCAGTTTCATGCACAGGGCAGGCCAAACAACTCTTTGCATTTTCATTTCATTTCATTTTCATTGCCATTTCAGTTTATAGCACATGGTAGGCAATACAAGTCATCTCATTTTCATTTCCTTTAATTTCCATTGCAATTTCAAATTCAAGTACAGTGCAGGCCAAACTACTCATCTCATTTCATTTCATTTCATTTCCATTGCCCTTTCAGTTGAAAGCACAGGGCAAACCAAACAACTCATCTCATTTTCATTTAATTTCATATCCATTGCCATTTAAGTTTCAAGCACAGGGCATGCCAAACAACTCATTTTCAATTAATTTCATTTCCAAATGCCATTTCAATTTCAAGCACTGGGCAGGCCAAACAGCTCATCTCATTTACATTTCATTTCATTTCCATTGCCATTTCCGTTTCAAACTCTAGACAGGCCAAATACCTCACACTAGTTTCACTTCATTTCATTTCCATTGTCAACAAAGTTTTGTAAATAGGGCAACTAATTCCAAGCAACTAATCTCATTTTCATTTCACTTCATTCCTATTGCCATTTCAATTTCTAGCACAGGGCTAGCTCAACACCTCATCTCATTTTCATTTCATTTCATATCCATTGCCATTTAAGTTTCATGCACAGGGCTGGCCAAACAAATCATTTACATTTCTTTTCATTTCCAAATGCCATTTCAGTTTCTAGCAAAGGCAGGCCACACAAGTCATCTCATTTTCATTTCCTTTCATTTCCATTGCCTTTTCAGTTTCAAGCACAGGGTAGGCCAAATAATTCATATCATTTTAATTTCATTTAATTTCACTTGCATAGCCATTTCAGTTTACTGTATAGGGAATGCCAAACAACTCATTCTCATTTCATTTCATTTCCATTGCCATTTCATTTTCAAGCACAGGGCAGGCCCAACAACTGATCTCATTTTCATTTCATTTCCATTGCCATTTCAGTTTTGAGCACAGGGCAGGCCAAATAACTCATCTCATTTTCATTTCAATTCATTTCCATTGCCATTTTATGTTCAAACACATGGCATGCCCAACAATTGATCTCATTTTCATTTCGTTTCATTTCCATTGCCATTTCAGTTTCAAGCACTGGGTGGGCCAAATAACTCATCTCATTTTCATTTCATTTAATTTCACTTCCATAGCCATTTCACTTTACAGTATAGAGCAGGCCAAACAACTCATTCTCATTTCATTTCATTTCATTTCATTTCCATTGCCATTTCAGTTTCAAGCACTGGGCAGCCCAATCAACTCATCTCATGTTCATTTCAATTCATTTCCATTGCCATTTCATTTTCAAGCACATGGCATGCACTACAATTGATCTCATTTTCATTTCATTTCATATCGATTGCCATTTAAGTTACAAGCACAGGGTTGGAAAACAACTTATTTTCATTTCGTTTCATTTCCATATGCCATTGTAGTTTCAAGCACAGGGCAGGCCAAATAATTCATTTTCAAAATCATTTTAATTTCCAAATGCCATTTCAACTTCAAGCGCAGGGCAGGCCCAACAACTCATCTCATTTTCATTTCTTTTCATTTCCATTGCCTTTTCTGTATCAAGCATAGGACAGTCCAAACAACACATCTCATTTTCATTTCCATACATAGCCATTGCAAATTTAGATTCAAGCAAAGAGCAGAAAAAACTACTCCTCATTTTTCATTTCATTTCATTTCCAATGCCATTTCATATTCAAACACAGGGCAGGCCAAACAACGCATCTAATTTTCAGTTTCATTTCATTTCCATTTCAATTTCAAGCACAGGGTAGGCCCAACCAAACTGATCTAATTTTCATTTCATTTCATTTCCATTGCAATATGAGTTTCTAAGCACAGGGCAGGCCAAATAACTCTTCTCATTTTCATTTCATTTAATTTCACTTCCATAGCCATTTCAGTTTACAGTATAGGGCATGCCAAACACCTCATTCTCATATCATTTCATTTCCAAATGCCATTACAGCTTCAAGCACAGGGCAGGCCAAACAACTCTTTGCATTTTCATTCCATTTCATTTCCATTGCCATTTCAGTTTCTAGCACTAGGCAGGCCATACAAGTAATCTCATTTTCATTTCCTTTCATTTCCATTGCAATTTCAGTTTCAAGCAAGAGCAGGCCAAACTACTCATGTCATTTTTCATTTCATTTTCATTTCCATTGCCCTTTCAGTGTAAAGCACATGGCAAGCCAAACACCTCATCTCATTTTCATTTCATTTCATATCCATTGCCATTTAATTTTCAAGCAAGGGCTGCATATACAACAATGCCATTTCAGTTTCATGCACAGGGCAGGCCAAACAAACTCATCTAATTTTCCATTTCATTTCATTTCCATTGCCACTTCTGTGTCAATCACAGGGTAGACCAAACAACACATCTCATTTTAATTTAATTTCATTTCCTTTGCCATTTCAGTCTCAAGCACAGGGGAGGCCCAACAACTAATCTAATTTCCATTTAATTTAATTTCTATTGCCATTTCAGTTTCGAGTACAGGGCAGGCCAAATAACTCATTCTCATTTCATTACATTTCCAAATGCCATTTCAGTTTCAAGCACAGGGCATGCCAAACAACTGTTTGCATTTTCATCTCATTTTATTTCCATTGCCATTTCAGTTTCTAGCACAAGGCAGGCCATACAAGTCCTCATTTTCAGTTCTTTTCATTTCCATTGCCATTTCAGTTTCAAGCACAGGTTTGGCCAAATAACTCATCTCATTTTCATTTCATTTAATTTCACTTCCATACCATTTCATTTTACAGTATAGGGCATGCCAAACAACTCATTCTCATTTCATTTCATTTCCATTGCCATTTCAGTTACAAGCACAGGGCAGGCCCAACAACTGATCTCATTTTCATTTCATTTCCATTGCCATTTCAGTTTCGAGCACAGGGCAGGCCTAATAACTCATCTCATTTTCATTTCATTTAATTCCATTTGCCATTTCAGTTTCGAGCACAGGGCAGGCCAAATAACTCATCTCATTTTCATTTGATTTCATTTCACTTCCATAGCCATATCAGCTTACAGTATAGGGCAGGCTAAACAACTCATTCTCATTTCCTTTCCATTGCCATTTCAGTTTCAAGCACTGGGTGGGCCAAATAACTCATCTCATTTTCATTTCATTTAATTTCACTTCCATAGCCATTTCAGTTTACAGTACAGGGCAGGCCAAACAACTCATTCTCATTACATTTTATTTCCAAATGCCATTTCAGTTTCAAGCACAGGGCAGGCCCAACAACTGATCTCATTTTCATTTCATTTCCATTGCCATTTCAGTTTCGAGCACAGGGCAGGCCTAATAACTCATCTCATTTTCATTTCATTTAATTCCATTTGCCATTTCAGTTTCGAGCACAGGGCAGGCCAAATAACTCATCTCATTTTCATTTGATTTCATTTCACTTCCATAGCCATATCAGCTTACAGTATAGGGCAGGCCAAACAACTCATTCTCATTTCATTTCCATTGCCATTTCAGTTTCAAGCACTGGGTGGGCCAAATAACTCATCTCATTTTCATTTCATTTAATTTCACTTCCATAGCCATTTCAGTTTACAGTACAGGGCAGGCCAAACAACTCTTTGCATTTTCATTTCAATTTCATTTTCATTGCCATTTCAGTTTATAGCACATGGTAGGCAATACAAGTCATCTTCATTTTCATTTCCTTTAATTTCCATTGCAATTTCAAATTCAAGTACAGTGGCAGGCCAAACTACTCATCTCATTTCATTTCATTTCATTTCCATTGCCCTTTCAGTTGAAAGCACAGGGCAAACCAAACAACTCATCTCATTTTCATTTAATTTCATATCCATTGCCATTTAAGTTTCAAGCACATGGCATGCCAAACAACTCATTTTCAATTAATTTCATTTCAAATGCCATTTCAATTTCAAGCACTGGGCAGGCCAAACAACTCATCTCATTTACATTTCATTTCATTTCCATTGCCATTTCCGTTTCAAACTCTAGACAGGCCAAATACCTCACACTAGTTTCACTTCGTTTCATTTCCATTGTCAACAAAGTTTTGTAAATAGGGCAACTAATTCCAAGCAACTAATCTCATTTTCATTTCACTTCAAATCCTATTGCCATTTCAATTTCTAGCACAGGGCTAGCTCAACACCTCATCTCATTTTTCATTTCATTTCATATCCATTGCCATTTTAAGTTTCATGCACAGGGCTGGCCAAACAAATCATTTACATTTCTTTTCATTTCCAAATGCCATTTCAGTTTTCTAGCAAAGGCAGGCACACAAGTCATCTCATTTTCCATTTCCTTTCATTTCCATTGCCTTTTCAGTTTCAAGCACAGGGTAGGCCAAATAATTCATATCATTTTAATTTCATTTAATTTCACTTGCATAGCCATTTCAGTTTACTGTATAGGGAATGCCAAACAACTCATTCTCATTTCATTTCATTTCCATTGCCATTTCATTTTCAAGCACAGGGCAGGCCCAACAACTGATCTCATTTTCATTTCATTTCCATTGCCATTTCAGTTTTGAGCACAGGGCAGGCCAAATAACTCATCTCATTTTCATTTCAATTCATTTCCATTGCCATTTTATGTTCAAACACATGGCATGCCCAACAATTGATCTCATTTTCATTTCGTTTCATTTCCATTGCATTTCAGTTTCAAGCACTGGGTGGGCCAAATAATCATCTCATTTTCATTTCATTAATTTCACTTCCATAGCCATTTCACTTTACAGTATAGAGCAGGCCAAACAACTCATTCTCATTTCATTTCATTTCATTTCATTTCCATTGCCATTTCAGTTTCAAGCACTGGGCAGGCCAATCAACTCATCTCATGTTCATTTCAATTCATTTCCATTGCCATTTCATTTTCAAGCACATGGCATGCACTACAATTGATCTCATTTTCATTTCATTTCATATCGATTGCCATTTAAGTTACAAGCACAGGGTTGGAAAACAACTTATTTTCATTTCGTTTCATTTCCATATGCCATTGTAGTTTCAAGCACAGGGCAGGCCAAATAATTCATTTTCAAATCATTTAATTTCCAAATGCCATTTCAACTTCAAGCGCAGGGCAGGCCCAACAACTCATCTCATTTTCATTTCTTTTCATTTCCATTGCCTTTTCTGTATCAAGCATAGGACAGTCCAAACAACACATCTCATTTTCATTTCCATACATAGCCATTGCAAATTTAGATTCAAGCAAAGAGCAGAAAAACTACTCCTCATTTTCATTTCATTTCATTTCCAATGCCATTTCATATTCAAACACAGGGCAGGCCAAACAACTCATCTAATTTTCAGTTCATTTCATTTCCATTTCAATTTCAAGCACAGGGTAGGCCCAACAACTGATCTAATTTTCATTTCATTTCATTTCCATTGCAATATGAGTTTCTAGCACAGGGCAGGCCAAATAACTCTTCTCATTTTCATTTCATTTAATTTCACTTCCATAGCCATTTCAGTTTACAGTATAGGGCATGCCAAACACCTCATTCTCATATCATTTCATTTCCAAATGCCATTACAGCTTCAAGCACAGGGCAGGCCAAACAACTCTTTGCATTTTCATTCCATTTCATTTCCATTGCCATTTCAGTTTCTAGCACTAGGCAGGCCATACAAGTAATCTCATTTTCATTTCCTTTCATTTCCATTGCAATTTCAGTTTCAAGCAAAGAGCAGGCCAAACTACTCATGTCATTTTCATTTCATTTCATTTCCATTGCCCTTTCAGTGTAAAGCACATGGCAAGCCAAACACCTCATCTCATTTTCATTTCATTTCATATCCATTGCCATTTAATTTTCAAGCACAGGGCTGGATATACAACAATGCCATTTCAGTTTCATGCACAGGGCAGGCCAAACAACTCATCTAATTTCCATTTCATTTCATTTCCATTGCCACTTCTGTGTCAATCACAGGGTAGACCAAACAACACATCTCATTTTAATTTAATTTCATTTCCTTTGCCATTTCAGTCTCAAGCACAGGGGAGGCCCAACAACTAATCTAATTTCCATTTAATTTAATTTCTATTGCCATTTCAGTTTCGAGTACAGGGCAGGCCAAATAACTCATTCTCATTTCATTACATTTCCAAATGCCATTTCAGTTTCAAGCACAGGGCAGGCCAAACAACTCTTTGCATTTTCATCTCATTTTATTTCCATTGCCATTTCAGTTTCTAGCACAAGGCAGGCCATACAAGTCATCTCATTTTCAGTTCTTTTCATTTCCATTGCCATTTCAGTTTCAAGCACAGGTTTGGCCAAATAACTCATCTCATTTTCATTTCATTTAATTTCACTTCCATACCATTTCATTTTACAGTATAGGGCATGCCAAACAACAACTCATTCTCATTTCATTTCATTTCCATTGCCATTTCAGTTACAAGCACAGGGCAGGCCCAACAACTGATCTCATTTTCATTTCATTTCCATTGCCATTTCAGTTTCAAGCACAGGGCAGGCCTAATAACTCATCTCATTTTCATTTCATTTAATTCCATTTGCCATTTCAGTTTCGAGCACAGGGCAGGCCAAATAACTCATCTCATTTTCATTTGATTTCATTTCACTTCCATAGCCATATCAGCTTACAGTATAGGGCAGGCCAAACAACTCATTCTCATTTCATTTCCATTGCCATTTCAGTTTCAAGCACTGGGTGGGCCAAATAACTCATCTCATTTTCATTTCATTTAATTTCACTTCCATAGCCATTTCAGTTTACAGTACAGGGCAGGCCAAACAACTCATTCTCATTACATTTTATTTCCAAATGCCATTTCAGTTTCAAGCACAAGGGCAGGCCAAACAACTCATTCTCATTTCATTTCATTTTATTTCCATTGCCATTTCAGTTTCTAGCACAAGGCAGGCCATACAAGTCATCTCATTTTCATTTCCTTTCATTTCCATTGTAATTTCAGTTTCAAGCACAGAGCAGGCCAAACTACTCATCTTCTTTTCATTTCATTTCAATTCCACTGCCCTTTCAGTATAAAGCACAGGGCAAGCCAAACAACTCATCTCATTTTTATTTCATTTCTTATCCATTGCCATTTAAGTTACAAGCACAGGGCTGGCCAAACAACTCATTTTCATTTTGTTTCATTTCCATATGCCATTCTGGTTTCAAGCTCAGGGCAGGCCAAACAACTCATTTTCAAATCATTTTATTTCCAAATGCCATTTCAACTTCAAGCACAGGGTAGGCCAAACAACTCATCTAATTTTCATTTCATTTCATTTCCTTTGCCATTTCTGTTTCAAGCACAGGACAGGCCAAACAACACATCTCATTTTCATTTCCATTCATTTCCATTGCAATTGCAGTTTTAAGCACAGAGCAGACAAACTACTCATCTCATTTTCATTTCATTTCATTTCATTTCCATTGCCATTTCAGTTTCAAGCACAGGACAGGTAAAACTTCTCATCTCATTTTCATTTCATTTCATTTCCATTGCCATTTCAATTTGAAGCACAGGGAAGGCCAAACAACGTATTTTCATTTTATTTCAATTCCAAATGCCCTTTCAGTTTCAAGCACAGAGCAGGCCAAACAACACATCTCCTTTTCTTTTCATTTCATGTCCATAGCCATTTCAGTATGCAGCACATACCAGGCCAAACAACTCATCTCATTTTCAGTTCATTTGATTTCCATTGCCATTTCAGTTTCAAGCTCACGGCAGGCCAAACAACTCATCCATTTTCATTTAATTTCATTTCCATTGCAATGTGTGGTTCAAGCGCAGGGCAGGCCAAACAACTGATCTATTTTTCATTTCATTTCATTTCCAAATGCCATTTCAGTTTCACGCATAGGGCAAGTCAAACAACATTTTTTGTTGTTTTCATTTTCATTTTATTTCATTTCTATTGTCATTTCATTTGTAGGCCATACAACTCATGTCATTTTCATTTCATTTCATTTCCATTGCCATTTCAGTTTCAAGCAATGGGCAGACCAAACAACTCATCTAATTTTCATGTCATTTCATTTATATTCCCATTTAAGTTTCCAGCACAGGGCAGGCCAAACAACTCATCTCATTGTCATTTCATTTCAGTTCCATTGCCATTTCAGTTTCAAGCACAGAGGAGGCCAAACCACTCTCCTCATTCTTATTTCATATAATTTCCATTGCCATTTCAGTTTCAAGCACAGGACAGGTAAAACTTCTCATCTCATTTTCACTTCATTTCATTTCCATTGCCATTTCAGTTTCAAGCAAAACGCAGGCCAAACAACTCATCTCATTTTCATTTCATTTAATTTCCATTGCCATTTCAGTTTGAAGCACAGGGAAGGCCAAAACAATGTATTTTCATTTCATTTCAATTCCAAATACCCTTTCAGTTTGAAGCACAGAGCAGGCCAAACAACACATCTCCTTTTCTTTTCATTTCATTTTAATTGCCATTTCAGTTGCAAGCTCACGGCAGGCCAAACAATTCATCCCATTTTCATTTAATTTCACTTCCATTCCAATTAGTGGTTTAAGCACAGGGCAGGCCAAACAACACATGTCATTTTCATTTCATTTCATTTCCATTGCCATTTCAGTTTCAAGCACAGGGCAGGCCAAACAACACATCTCCTTTTCTTTTCATGTCATTTCCATTGCCATTTCAGTTTCCAGCACAGAGGAGGCCAAACCACTCTCCTCATTTTTATTTCATATAATTTCCATTGCCATTTCAGTTTCAAGCACAGGACAGGTAAAACTTCTCATCTCATTTTCACTTCATTTCATTTCCATTCCCATTTCAGTTTGAAGCACAGGGAAGGCCAAAACAATGTATTTTCATTTCATTTCAATTCCAAATGCCCTTTCAGTTTGAAGCACAGAGCAGGCCAAACAACACATCTCCTTTTCTTTTCATTTCATTTCCATTGCCATTTCAGTTTCAAGCTCACGGCAGGCCAAACAATTCATCCCATTTTCATTTAATTTCACTTCCATTACAATTGGTGGTTCAAGCACAGGGCAGGCTAAACAACTCATCTCATATTCATTTCCATTGCCATTTAATTTCAAGCACAGGGCAGGTCAAACAACTCATCTCCTTTTCATTTCATTTCATTTCTATTGCCATTTCAGTTTCCAGCACATTGCAGGCCAAACCACTCATCTCATTTTCATTTCATTTCCATTGCCATTTCAGTTTCAAGCACAGGGCAGGCCAAAGCACTCTTCTCATTTTCATTTCATTTGAATTCCATTGCCATTTCAGTTTCACTCACAGGGCACGTCAAACAACTCATGTTCTTTTTCTTTCATTTAATTTCCATTGCCATTTTAGTTTCCAGCACATCGCAGGCCAAACCACTCCTCTCATTTTCGTTTCATTTCCATTGCCATTTCAATTTCAAGCACACGGCAGGTCATATAACTCATTTCATTTCCATTGCCAATTCACTTTCAAGCACAGGGCAGGCCAAACAACTCATCTCCTTTTCAGTTCATGTCATTACCATTGTCATTTCAGTTTCAAGCACATGGAAGGCTAAACAACTCATCTCATTTTTATTTCATTTCCATTGCCATTTCAGTTTCAAACATAGGGCAGGCCAAACAGCACGTTTTCATTTCATTTGCTTTCCAAATGCCATTTCATTTTCACGCACAGGGCAGACCAAACATATCTTCACATTTTCATTACATTTAATTTCCATTGCCATTTCATTTTCAAGCACCAGGCAGGACATACAACTCATGTCATTTTAATTTAATTTCAATTCCATTGCCATTTCACTTTCAAGCACATTGCAGGCAAAACAAAATGTCATTTTCATTTCATGTAATTTCCATTGCCATTTCATTTTCCAGCATATTGCAGACCAAACAAGTCATCTCCTTTTCATTTCATTTCATTCCCATTGCCATTTCAGTTTCAAGCACATGACAGGCCAAACAACTAATCTCATTATTATTTCATTTCATTTACATTGCCATTTCAGTTTCAAGCACAGGGCATGCCAAACAACTCATCTCATTGTAATTTCATTTTGTTTTCCTTTCCATTCCAGTTTCAAGCACAGGGCAGGCCTAGCAACTCTTCTCATTTTCATTTAATTTCATTTCCAAATGCCATTTCAGTTTCATGCACAGGGCAGGCCAAACAACTCATTTTCTTTTCATTTAATTTCCAAATGCCATTTCAGTTTCATCCACAGGGTTAGCCAATCATCTCTTCTCATATTCATATAATTTCATCTCTTTGCCATTTCATTTTCGAGCACGGGGGCAGGCTATATATCTCATGTCATTTCATTTTCATTGCCCTATCAGTTTCAAGCAATGGGCAGACCAAACAACTCATCTCATTTTCATTTCATTTCATTTCCATTCCCATTTAAGTTTCAAGCACATTTAAGTTTCAAGCGTTTTTTTTTTTAACTTTTTAGGTAAGTATATTGGTATTGATTGGAATAGATATAAAATTTGTGGTAAAAGGATCATTTTTATAGCATTTATTCGTCCTATTCAAGACATTGGAAGAGTTTTCCAAAACTTAATCAGGGCGTTTAATTTGTTAAGTAAGGGCATATAGTTTGCATTAAATAAAGATTTATATTTTCTGGTAATTTTGATTCCCAGGTATTTAAGTTTTTCTGTAGCAATTTTAAATGGGAATTTTGTATTATAACCATGGATGTTCAGATGTGTTCTAATGCTTTCAGCTAGCGGTTCTATTACAAGAGGAAATAGCAGGGGTGATAGTGAGCGTCCCTGTCTATTGCCCCTGGCTAATTGAAATTTCTGAGACAACATGTTGTTAGTTGATATTCTAGCAGTGGGCCTGTCATATAATTGTTTTACCCATGAAATAAAATTCTCTCCCATTTGAAATGTTTGCAATACGTTAACCATGTAGTCCCATACCACTTGATCGAAAGCTTTTTCTGCATCCAATGAGATAATTGATAAGTCTTGTTCTTCAGTTTGATATGAATGCATTATATTAAACAGACCTCAGATTATTGCATGAGTATCTCTTGGGTATAAACCCCGTTTGATCCGCATTTATTAATTTACTAACATATTTACTTAATCTTCTAGCTAATGTTTTTCACTAATATTTTTTTATCTGTGTTTAACAGTGCAATAGCTGTGTATGAACCAGAGTTTTCTAAATCTTTATCTTTTTTTAGGTATAAGTGTAATTGTTGATTACGCTAATGTTTCTGGTAATATTTGTTTTTAAAATCATATGTGTACATTTTATGTAAGCGTGGTGAAATTATCTCATAAAATCTTTTATAAAATTCATTACTAAACCCATCTGGTCCTGGTGATTATCCATTCTTCAATGAGTTTATTGTTTCTTCTATGTCCTTAATTGAGATCTGTGCTCCTAATTCCTCTTGTTCAATCGGGTTCAGATTTTGGAGATTACAGTTATCCAAGAACTCTATAACTTTAGTACTATCTGCTGACGTTTTAGATGTGTATAAATTTTGATAAAATTGAGCAAATATTTTTTTAATATCATTAGGTACTGTTAACAATTCCTCTTTATCTGATTTAATCTTTAAAATCATATGAGCTTTTTCCTGTTTTTTCAGCTGACGTGCCAAAAGTTCATGTGGTTTATCACCAAATTCAAAATGTTCCTGTTTTGTAATTTGAAATAATCTTATAACTTTTGCTGATAATATTTTATTTAATTTAAATTTTAGTATTGTTATTTTATTATATTTATCTATAGGTGGCTCTTTAGCATTATCTAGATCCAATTTTCTAATTTGTTCTTCTAACTGCATTTGTTCATTCTTATTCTTTTTATTTTGAAAAGCTTGATATGAAATTATAGATCCTCTGATAAATGCTTTAAAAGGTTCCCATAGTAAAACAGGTGAAATATCTGGGGTGTCATTGGTCTCGAAAAAAAGTTCCATTTGTTGTTTTAAGTATATACCACCTTGTGGGTCATTTAGGATTTGAGGGTTAAACCTCCAAAATGATTTTTATTAGGCATTCCTTCCAGTTTAAAAAAAAAGTAAATGGAGTGGTCAGAAATGATGCTGTTATGATATTTTGGGTTCATTGTGAAGGGAATTAGTTTTGTGTCCACTAGAAAATAGTCAATATGTGAGTAAGTTTTGTGTACCATTGAATAGAACGAGTATTCCCTTCCAACTGGGTTAGCGATCCTCCAAACATCTGTTATATTTGTGTTTTTTATGTATGTATTTAGGAGTTCACTAATTTTAGATTTTGTATTACCCCTCTGTTGTGTGGATTTATCCAGGTATGGATCTAAAATGCAATTAAAATCTCTCCCAATAATCACATTTTGATAATTAAACTCCAAAATGATATTCAGGATATTATTAAAAAATTGTGGGTTATCAAAATTAGGCAAATATTTACCATAGTAATTGGGGTAGCATGAATCTCTCCAGTAACTATAAGATATCTCCCTTCCTTGTCTGTTATAATATTATTTGATTTAAATGGTATACCTTTACGAATTATAATTGCCGTACCTCTAGATTTAGAGATATATGAAGACTGATATGGTTGACCTATCCAATTTGTCTTCAATCTAATCTGAGCTTGCATTTTCAGATGTGTTTCTTGCAAGAAAATTATATCTGAATTGAGCGATTTCAATTGTGCGAAAATCTTACCCCTTTTAATTGGTTTGTTAATACCCCTTATATTCCAACTACAAAATGTGATTCCTCCTAGTTTATTTTGTTTATCGTCTTGCATATTAAATTACGTTTATAGCTTTAAGTCATACGGTGGAACAGATACTTGAGGTCTCTGGGTGTGGGGGAGCATTTACCGCTATTAACTTCTGTTGGTACATCCCTTTTAAAGTTATCCTTAAGCGAAAAGACAAAAATGTGTGAATTATTGTGACAAAAAAAATTTAAAAAGTGATATTACAGTGTCTAAAAATAGTGACACTGTAACAAATTAGCCACCTAATGGTGGTAGTCACAAATTTGTTGACTTCCGTTGGTGTTAATAAACATTTAGCACCGCTCCCTTGAGAAATCTTGCAAAAGGGAGATGGGGCCAATTCAAATCCGAATTATATGTATCACAGTTACAGTATATATATATATCTAATTAAGTCTTATCTAATTAAGTCTTTGAATGATCTACCATTGACTTATGTTAACAATTTTTACATTTGCTTCATATTCAGTAATAATAAACTGCTGGTTGGAAGGGGTTAACCAGAGTCAGACTCCTGGCTGTTTGCCAAGGACCTGATTCTTCTCACCTCTTCCCAAGCATAATTAGAGCTGAAGCCTTATATTATGTGTTAGTATTTTAGTCTGTTATTAATCTATTTCCTTATATGTAGCCAATCGTTATCATACATTCGTTATCATACATTATTACATTCAACCATTTTAACAGTTCCCATTAGATTCAATTGCTGTTACTATGTTAATTCATTAGTTTCTATGTTAGTGTAGAGTTAAAAATTTAAAATACTTTAATTCAAAAGGTATGTTTTCAAGTCCGTTTGTATTAAGTTCTTCATTCAGCTGCACTCTTGTTGTTCTGTATTTCATTCGGGATGAAACAAAGAATGTCCTTGAGTTCACATTCCAAAGAAGATAAGCTGTCTAGACACCCGCTCATGAGGGAGCTGCGCCATCTTAGTCTTTATAAAAGTCATATTTCTCAGCTTACCCCTTCACCGATATCTAAGAATAAAAAGCCTTATCCTGGCAGTCGTCATGATTTACTTATCAGCTATCTCTTTTATGATGTCTTGAGCATGTTTGTATGCTTCCTCTGGATCAGTAAACGCATGTTCGGTACCATTATAGGAAATCCTCATTTTAGCCGGATAGACAATCCCATATCTTACGTTTTGATTGCCTTTCAGGATCTGTCGTGTTTTAGAAAACAGTTCTCGTTTTTTGAAGATTTCTTGAGGATAATCTCTGAATAGCTTGATAATCTAATTCCCAAACATCATATTCTTTTTGTATTGAATTGTTTTCAGAATATCTTCCACCTCTGAAATGTCATGAAATTTCACTATGATCTGCCGTGGGGGGGGGCTCCTGGCCTTGATTGTGCTCTTCGCACCCGATGTGCCACTTCTATTTTCGGTTCAGCAGGCAGATTTACTGAGTACTTGGTTAAGTAAGTTGGTAGTGAACCCACGAGGATCACTCCCCTCATTTCCCTCTGTCACTCCAACTATTCTTCAATTCTGCCATCTTGAATGTGCTTCCAAATCAAGGCATTTACCAAACATTTTCGCCAATTGCCCCACGACACACTCCTGATCTTTCTTCATTCTCTTCATTTCTTCAGCCATTTGTAGCATACATTCTTCCATATTTTTCATAGCACTTATATGATGTAATGGTTTGGTTTTTCACATTTAATCCAGTTTCCACATCATCAATTCGTTTATTTAAAATGCTCATTGAGTCAATAATTTTCTTATTCCCAATTTCCATGTTCTCCATCATACTTTTCATGTTCTCCATCATACTTTTATTCCCAAAGGCAACCTCACAACTTAAATATCTTACCGACTGCTTTATTTCTTCCAGCTCTTTATCCTTTGTAGCCATTTCAGTCCTTTCAGTCCTTGCCCTTGTAGCCATTTCAGAGGCTAATTCAGAGTTTAAGTCTTCAGATATTTGTTGTTTTTTCAAAAGATGTTTTGTAACAGATCTTGTAGGGCTTTGGACAAGAATCAGTTTTGTCATTTAAAAGTACCTTAAAACAGAGTTATTTTCGTGGTGATATCTGATGACATCATCAGCGCGACATCAAACAACTCCGGTAAGTATTTTTAAATCGGTCCCGTTCCCCAAACTGGCTTTTCACGCAAAAAATCGTGAATTTCGGGAGCGGGGCTAAATGCAGCGCCTGTTCAGTAGATCATGGCGCCACTGGAAGTCCTGCAACATTATTTATAACTATTTACAAAGTGTATGTTTGATTTGCAGCTATCCAACCTATTCTATGCATTTTGCACCTAATTGACAAGGTCTGCAGATGTCCTTAATCTTTTATTGCAAATTGTATTGAGGTTCTAAACACAGTGGCACCACTCCGCAGCTTGTCCCAGCTCTGAAGAGAGCAATTCCAAATTGACCAAATCTCCCAGCAGCCCTGAAGCCTTTTCCCCATTTTGTAGTCCTAGCCTCTCCAATTTTGCCAGGATTAACAGGAACATCGAGCTGCCAGTTCTTTTTGTAATTGTCACAACATCATAATCCCAAGAACCAATCCAGGTTCTAAATGTATCTGCTTTCCCAACAATACTTGCATTTAAGTAAACACAAGTCAGCATATTGACTTCACCAGATTCCTTCACATATCCCTGCCCGAGACATTGAGACTTAGTGGTCTTAACCACCTTCCTATTACTCCTTCCAATATCTGACCTACTACTCTGGTTCCCACCTCTCTCCTCTGTAGTGTAAACTGTCCTGTCCAGCATTAGTAAACATTCCCATAAGGATAGACACCAACTGCTGGACACTCAGCAGGACAGGCAGCATCTCTGCTTAGAAGGAATGAGGGACATTTTGGGTCGAGAGGGTTCTCCTTCAATTTCGATGCAATCTGTCCCTCTTATACAGGTTACCCCTGCCATAGAAGAGATCCCTTTTCTTACCGATGCAATTGGTGCCAACGTGCACAGTAATGCCTCGCTGCTCGCCCTCCCCTTGACCATATTCTGCAACTGCTTGGTGGCATCCTGGCCCCAGGCTCCAGGAAGGCACAATTGTTATCTTGGCGTCTCGGTTGCCTCCACAGAAATTTCTGTCAGCCCCCTAACTAATGAATCTCTATCAACATGGCTCTGTCTGATTATCCCCTTTCCAGCTTCACCTCAGCATCTTCCCTACAGCCATTAGGCTATTTTACTTCGGAGTCACATGAGTGACTACGTGAAGAAGCCCCGCCTGGCACTTGATCGCAGTTCATCGATCGACGCTGACGCTTGACCTGGCAGAGCATATGAGGCTGCTGCAGCAGCCACGCTAACCGCGCGAGTAGAGAACGCCCGCTGCGTAATGTGCAATTGATTTACTATTATTAGGTGTTTCTAAAAACCGTTATGCTGGGGTATAGAACCAGCAAAGTGAAAGTAAAAATGTTTACAAAAAATCAGAGTCACGCTGGCGTACAGATCCATCAAAGATAAAAAATTAAACAAAATGGAGAAGTCTCAGAGTAAGATTTCGCGAGTAAAAAGATCGTCCCCGGAATAGGCTAAGAGAGGGCGGGACAAGAATTAGTGCGGAGCCGTTCCGATAACCGGTGGCCGTTGATTCACCCGTTAGTGAGACTATAATTCCTCCAAAACTAAAACCACGGAGGAAAATGCTCCATAAGAAAAGTAAAAAGAAATCCGTGAGGCCGCGGTTTCTGATGAAGACTCCTGATAATGAAAGTCCTCCGGATAAAAAGCTATATGGCTTAAAATGGAACATATGGAGAAAGTGCTCCAAAATATTACTAAGACAAGGTCAAAGAACCCAGAATTTTTCCCAAACAGACCCTGAGGGGAAATTGAATAACCAGAATAAGGCTATGTGCACACAAATTGGGAATATGAAACGCCAGACTCAGGATTAAGGGGGAGGAAGTCATCCTTTGATGAAATCCCAGGAGTATCAGGGCTGCAAGAGACAGACCCTGAAAGTGGTGATGTGGATTATGAGTGCACACCACAAATAAAAAAGAGAAGGCCATATGTCCTGATATGGCAAAAGATTTGCTATGCCTGAAGGAGGTGGAGAGGCCTATGGAAAGAAAAAAGAACCTAGCTGCAAGCATTAAATTATATGGAATCTCACCAACATTCAAGGTTCTGTTATTTCTGAAACAGCAGGATTATATAAAACACCGGAAAATTGCACCTCATTGAAGGTACCTACGGTGAATCCGACTATATGGACACCTATGTCATCAGTCATGAGAGGACACAAATTAAGGTTTCAAAGAATCCTCAAACTGATTTCAGCTGCTATTACTGCTTTTGGAAAGCAAATGGAAGGGTCTGAAATGATCAAAATCCAAAGAGATACATTGGGCTTATTGTGCAATTCCTTTTATGAAATCAATTGTATGAGGAAAATTGCGATTCGGCCCATATTTCATCCTAGATTTGCAGGTCTGTGCCGATCAAGTGGTGTTCAATCTCCTGGATATCTATTAGGAGAAAACCTGCCTAAACAAATAAGAGAAATGAATGAAGAGGCTAAATCTATTAGCTACAGGAAACCTTTCTTTTTTGGACGAAAAAGGTACTATACACCAAGAAGGGGATCTGATTTTGGAACAAACAGAGGCAGGAGTATAGTAAGGAAATATTATCATCCAACACAGCCTAATGTGCACCCACATATGGGGAGAAGGAGCCCACCACGTTCATATGGAGAGGTACAAAAGGAACTATGGACGAATCTCTAGTTGGTGGGAGATTACAAATGTTTATGATGAATGGTTTTGCATCACATCTGACAGGTTTATTTTACAAATGGTTTCAGGAGCTCCGGTTTTTTCGGAGGTACTTAAAATTTAAATGGCTGGGACAGCTGTGGCAATTTAAAGCTTTACCTAATGGGTTAGGTTCAGCTCCTAGGCTCTTCACAAAGCTGTTGAAGCCAGCTTTAGCACAATTAAGAGCACAAAAACACATCGTTATGGCTTATCTGGATGACATTTTAATTGTTAGTAATAGTCAGGAATCAGCTGGAAAATCAGTTTCAGCAACTAAAACTTTATTTGAAAAACTAGGGTTCCTGATTCACCCAATTAAGTTCAAGCTGCAGCCAGTACAAACAATTAATTATTTAGGTTTTGTGATTAATTCAGTTACTATGTTAGTAACTTTGCCAACAGACAAGATTGTTGATATTTCAACCTCAATCACAAACCTTATCCCTCCATCCGAGAAGTAGTAAAGGTTATTGGTAAATTAGTAGCAGCATTTCCTGCAGTGGAATTTGGTCCATTACATTACCAAACCCTTCAAAGGGACAAAATGCAAGCTTTAAAAAAGCGAGCAGGCCATTTTGATAGGCCTATGCAATTAACAAAAGAAGCTTTATTGGAATTACAATGGTGGATTGAAAATGTTCCACATGCTGCTAAAAACATTTTAATACAGCAGCCTGAAGTATTTTTACAAACAGATGCAAGTGCTCTCGGATGGGGGGCGTCAGATAAATTTACCAGCTGTGGGGCAGATGGACTGTCCAAGAGGAATTGTTTCCTCCAAACATATGGTATTAATTATTTAGAGTTATTGGGGGCATTTTATGGATTAAAAGCCTACTGTTCTACAAAAAAGTATCTCCATGTCCAGGTACAATTAGACAATAAGACAACTGTTGCATATATTAATCACATGGGTGGAGTAAGGTCAGTATCATGTGATTGTCTGGTCAATCAGATATGGCATTGGTGTATTGAGCACCAAATTTGGGTTTCAGCAAGTTATATTCCAGGTAAAGACAATGTGGTGGCAGACAACAGATCAAGGGTATTCAAAGACAACACAGATGCATGTTGAACCCACAAGATTTTCAGTAAAATTGTTATTATCGCAATGGTTACCAGACATTGATCTGTTTGCATCAAGATTAAATCATCAATTGCCTAAATATGTGACTTGGGAACCCGATCCAGGTGCGGTAGCAGTAGATGCATTTTCGCTACATTGGGGAAATATGTTCCCCCCCCCTTTTATGCTTTTCCTCCATTTGGCCTGTTAGGCAATGTCCCATAAGAAAATAGAACAAGATTCTGCTACAGGAATGTTGGTGATTCCAAATTGGCCCACACAACCATGGTCCCCGTTGATGTTAAATATGATTAAAGAACCATGTATGTCAATTCCTAGCTGCAGTGATTTGTTAATACACCAGTAACAAAAAAAGAAATTACATCCATTACATTTCATATGAATTTGTTAATCTGCAGGTTTTGACCAGACCACTACAAGGGCTTGGATTGTCAGATAGGACCATGGATGTTATAGTCTCATCATGGCGAGATAGCACTAAGAAACAATATATGACACATATAAAGAAATGGGAAGTTTTTTGAAGACAATCAAATATATCTTATCATACTGTGAACATTTCAAACATATTGGGAGTTCCTTGCTGAGTTGTATTTTGAGCAGCACTTGAGCTATAATGCCATTAATAGTGCTCGTAGTGCTTTATCGTCCTATTTAGGACAAATTTCTGACCATGAATCAATTGGATCTCATCCATTAATATCCAGGTTTATGAAAGGAATTTTAACAAAAATCTGCCCAAAGCCAAGATATAAGAAAATTTGGGATGTCAGCATTGTACTTACTTTGCTTAGACAATGGACTCCAATCACAGTTATGTTTTTGGGAAAATTAACATTTAAAGTAGTAATGTTAATGGCGTTGGTATCAGCACAAAGAGTGCAAACATTACAAATGCTACATTTAGATTGTATGCATATGGCTTCAGATAACATTGTGTTTTACGTTTATGATCTGATCAAACAAAACAGACCAGGAAGAACTGGAGCTAAGGTAATGTTTCAAGCTTACACTATTGATCCAACATAGTGTGTAGTTAGACACTTGACTCAATATATAAAAGTAACCAAGAGTCTTCGAGGTGATGAAAAAGCGTTATTTATTACACATAAGAAACCACACACAAAAGCATCAGTACAAACCATTTCTAGATGGTTAAAACAGGTGTTACTTTTAGCGGGAGTAGACACGGATGTGTTTAAATCTCACTCCACCAGGGCTGCAGCTACATCCGCGGCGAAGTTACAGGACGTACCGCTCGAACACATTTTAGAAGCCGCAGGGTGGTGTAAAGAAGAAACTTTTTCAAAGTTCTACGATAAACCTGTTCTCACAATGACAGGCTTTGGACACGCGGTGTTGGGTTCACTGTATTCACCTGCTTTGTTTCACTATCGATTTATATTATCGATTATGTTATCACTTTATATCTTTTACCACTTTGTAGTGATTATACCCAGGAATAAAAAATGGGTTATTATTTGTTCTTTTATCATTAAAGGATTCATGAAATAAACTAAAACTGAATTCTGGTAAAAGGTTATTTACTCATTTATGTGTTGACCTAGATGGACTGTCGTACGGAATGACTCTACGACATAAAAAACACAGAAGCTACAAAATCTTCACGTAGTCACTCACGTGACTCCAAAGTAAAATAGTAAGATTAAATGAGAACTTACCAGTTCGAAGTTTGATCACTATTTTATGAGGAGTAACAATGAGGGATTACGTGCCCTCCACTCCCGACCCTCATAAAATAAATGATCATCTGGTAGTTCTAAATCTATGTTGAGCCTTACTATCTTACTCCGGCTATTATGTTCTGTGTTTTTTCATGCCGCTGCTTTGAAGTATGCCGATCAAGCGCCAGGCGGGGCTTCTTCACGTAATCCCTCATCATTACTCCTCATAAAATAACGATCAAACTTCGAACTGGTATGTTCTCGTTTAATCTTACTATTGAACACTACACCACAAATCTCTGAACTACATAGACTAATATTATTATTGTTTGTTATTAATGTGTACCTTTGTGCGTGTGGATGTATATATATACGCTGATCTTCTAATTTATTATATTGTTTACAGTTTACTATGTTTACACATTCTGTTTTGCTGCAGCAAGTAAGAATTTAATTGTTCTAAATCTTATACAAATATCTGATGTTACACTTGTGACCATGCCTGGTTCTCATCTATCGATATATTACTAAAACTCTCATCTTGATTGTTTCTATGTCTGTCCATGCGGAGTGCGGTCATGAAATTACGAAACATAGTATATGATAGCACTATAAATGTATAATAAGGCAGCCCACCTTACTCACCATTGTCCTGTGATGTGGTGTATCAAGTTTCATTCAGATTGATGATATATTTTACAAGTTATTCTCATTTTAAACTTTACAAAAACCACTTTGACAAAAACCTCTTCCATCTGCACTGACAGTTAGCAACGTATGATGTCACAATGGGATCTCATTTACATAAACTGTCCATCACCAGTGCACCACCCTACAATTACATCACAATGAGATCTCATTTGCATTTGAAAAAAATCCGTTTTAACCTCACAATTAAGTCATGGAAGGTATGGAGGGGAGAGGTGTTATGGAGGGAGGGAAGGTAGGGGAAAGCAGAGGGGGGGAGAGGTGAGGGAGGGAGTGGGGAGGGGAGGAGGAAAGGGGAAAGAAGAGGTAAGGTGAAGAAGAGGGGGAGGAAGTGCTGGGATGAGGGTGAATGGAGGAGGATAGGGGTAGAAAGAGGGATGGTGAGTTGCACTTGGGAAAGCTTGCTGTGACTCACGTCACAAAGGGGATCTATTGCATCACAACGGGAACACAGCAGCCATGTCTGCGCAGTTGGGGGCTATGGGTGAGTGGTGGAATATTTCATTCAGGGACCAGCCCTCCATATGTCAGGGACTTAATGGGTCCCACTTGGTCTAGTATCTTATATTATTAGTCTGATCTTGACCACTTTTGGCTCACTGTGGTGTGATTTCCAAGAGCTTGCTCAGAGCCCCCCCCCCCCCCCCCCCCCCTCCACCTTCCTGGACCAGATGATTTTTTCCATCGATGAAAAATCAGAGAGATATTAATGTTTTTTTTTTTTAATCACCATTCTCTCTGATGCCCCTGCTGGAGGGTGGGGGAGGGACTATAAAACCAGGAAGTGGTGTGCCTCACTCAGTCTCTGCAAGGTAAGCCAGAGGGTCACGTATCTCTGAGCTCTGAATAGCACTGAACACATGTCTACTCAACTGTGAAACCCTTAATGTGGTTCTATAAATGCTTGTAAAAAGTGTCTCTAATGGTTCTAAAATGCTTGCAAAAGTGCCTATTGGTTCTAAAATGATTGCAAAAAGTCTCTATTGGTTCTAAAATGCTTGCAAAAAGTGTCCATTGGTTCTAAAATACATGCAAAAAGTGTCTCTATTGGTTCTAAAATGATTGCAAAAGTGTCTACTGGTTCAAAAATGCTTGTAGAAAGTGTCTATTGGTTCTAAAATGCTTGCAGAAAGTGTCTATTGGTTCTAAAATGCTTGCAGAACGTGTATATTGGTTCTAAAATGCTTGCAGAAAGAGTGTCTTTATTGGTTCTAAAATGCGTGCGAAAAGAGTGTCTCTATTGGTTCTTAAATGCTTGCA
Organism: Okamejei kenojei; assembly: GCA_035221665.1. Classification (NCBI taxonomy): domain Eukaryota; kingdom Metazoa; phylum Chordata; class Chondrichthyes; order Rajiformes; family Rajidae; genus Okamejei; species Okamejei kenojei. Next base: position 62,461,890 of record CM069144.1, on the reverse strand, counting down.
GAAAGTGACTCTATTGGTTCTAAAATGCTTGCAGAAAGTGTATCTATTGGTTCTAAAATGTTGCAGAAAGTGTCTCTATTGGTTCTAAAATGCTTGCAGAAAGTGTCTCTATTACTTCTAAAATACTTGCAAAAAGTGTCTCTATTGGTTCTAAAATACTTGCAAAAAGTGTCTCTATTGTTTCTAAAATGCTGCCTGGCCAGAATGACTGAGCTCCCTGGCCAGAGTGACTGAACTGTCTGGCCAGAGTGACTGAGCTCCCTGTCCAGAGTGACTGGGCTGCTGGCCTGAGTGACTGAGCTTCCAGCCCAAGAATCTATTCGGCCCGCAATGTCCATACTAGCCCTCTGGATACCAGTCCCTTTGACCCACAACACACATACTAGCACTCCAGAACCCCCCCCCCCCACCACTGGCCAGCAATATTGGAATTGGTGGAGAGGTGGAATATTGCATTGGGGGACCAGCCTCCCGTGTGAAGCTGGGACCCAACGGGTCCCACTTAGTCTAGTATATTACTAAAACTCTTATCTTGTTTATTTCTATGTCTATCTGTGAGGAGTGTGATCCTGAAATTATGCCAAAATAGTAAGATTAAACCATAACTTACCGGTTTGAAGTTTGATCTTTATTTTATGAGGAGTTACGATGAGCAATTACGTGAAGAATCCCGCCAGCCCGCATGCGCCACAATCTTCAAAGCAGCGGTATGAAATCGCAGGTAACAGTAATTGAAGTAACATAGTAAGATTAGAAACCTAGAATTACCAGATGACCTTTGTGATATGAGGGTTGGGAGGGGTGGGCACGTAATCGCTGATCGTAACGCCTCATAAAATATAGGTCAAACTTCAAACTGGTAAGTTCTCATTTAATCTTATTATTTTACTTCGGAGTCACGTGAGTGATTCCGTGAAGAGTTCAAAGCTTCTGTGATTTCATGCCGTAGATACGAATCCAGGCATCTCACTGCATCGATTCACCCAGGTGAGTGAATAATAAACAATGCACTGAACCATGGCATTGATTTGAACATGTGAATGGTTTATTTAACAAAGAAAGAACAATTGCGACTCCTCTCTCCCAGGGTGACACTATGAAACTGAACCTAAAATAGACTGTGCGAATACCCCCGGTCCGGTAAGCGGCTTGTTAAAGAATCTTTGAAAAGTCAGTTCATTTGACCATCCTGCGGCCATGAGGATATGGTCGAGAGGGACATCCATTGCCCTCGCTGCTGACATTAATGCTGCCCTGGTGGAGTGAGATTTAAAATTGTCAGTGTCCACTCCTTCCAAACCAGAATCTGTTTCAGCCATCTTGAAATTATCTGTACCAACACTTTCTTGTGTGGCTTTTGTGGCTGATAAATAATGCCGATTCCGAGCCTCTGAGGCTCTTGGTGACCTTGATATAATGTTGCAGGTGCGAGACTACACACCATCGTAAATCCGTGGGGTATGCTGAAAAATTAAGCTTGAACCCTGACACCCCTGGTCTGCTCTGTTTAATTTAATCATAAATGTAAAAAATAACGTTATTTCCAGATGACATCATTTTGTCCAGTCGCAGCTTCTGCAACGTCTGGACCCGTTGTGCTGACACCAGCGCCATGAGCATGACCACGTTTAGAGTGATTTTGGGCAAAGACAGGGATGTGGCTGGAGCCCACTGATGAAGCAGCGTGAGTATCACGCTCACATCCCAGATTTCAGAGTACATGGGCCTGGGGAGATAGGAATTAAAAATACCCTTCATAAACCGGGATACTAAGGGTGCGATCCAACAGAATGTTGTTCCGACCCCAACCATAAATAAGATGACAAGGCACTCCTGGCACTTTTGATGGCACTATAGCTCAACCCCTCATCAAAATATAGCGTTGACAGAAACTCTAGCACATCTGAGATGCGTGCCGTGTGATATGTTATGTACTGTTTTTTGGTACTATCCCTCCAGGCCGCAGTGATCACATCCACAGTACGATCGGATAGTCTAAGCCCCAGGTATGGCCTCCTTAGAATCTGCAAATCAACAGATCAATACGGTCATATAATGGATGCTGTTCCCCAGTCACAGAGTGCACCAGTAGATTACTACGTTTCGGGACAGTCATAAGCAGCTGTGTTATTATTCCCAAAACGAGTGGGAACCATGGCTAAGTAGGCCAGTTGGGTACCACCAAAACTCCTGAGGCGGAGTCCTGCATGATTTTGAGGAAGCACCGAGTGATGAGGCAAAATGGGGAAAATGCATATAAAAACATTCCACCCTAGTGTAGCGAGAATGCATCTACCGCTACTGCCCCTGGGTCTGGTTCCCATGAAACATACTTTGGTAACTTGTGATTGAGTCTGGATGCAAACAAATCGATATCTGGCTTCCCATACCGAGCAACAATATCAATAAATACATCATGATTCAACATCCATTCTGTGTTGTCATTGAATTTGCGTGACCTGGTGTCCGCCACCATTTTGAACCTACCTGGTAGGTAGATAGCTGAAATCCAAATGTTTTTTGTAATACACCAGTGCCAAATAAGGTTAGCCAATCTATCACACGATTCCGACTTGATTCCACCCATGTAATTAACATATGCCACTGCCATAGTGTTGTCAATCTGAAGTTGGACATGCAAGTGGCGCGTACTAGTACAATAAGCCTTAAGACCATAGAATGCTCCCAACAGTTCTAAATAATTAATCCCATATGATTGAAGAATAAATGCCTCATGCTTATTCCATCTGCCTCCACAGCTAGAGATGGTATCAGTAGCACCCCATCCTAGGGCACTAACATCAGTCTGTAAAACAACTGAAGGTTTCTCAATCAGAACTTTACTGGAGCAACTTGAAATGTTCAATATCCACCAATGCACTTCAGCAATGGCTTCAGCTGGTAATTGCATGACCTGCATTTACTCTGAGTGCCTCCTCCTTTGCACGTTGTAAATTTTGGTAATGCAAAGGTCCAAACTGTGCAGCTGGAAAGGCAGCCATTAATTTTCCAATCAAGCTGGCCACCTGTCTAATTGAAGGTTGCTGCTCCACCATGAGCTTGTTACAGCCTTCAATTAAGTCTAATCTCCTGCCCCTGGGCAGAGTCACAGACATGTGTGTGAGTTAATAGTGAATCCCAAATAATCAATGACTCTAACTGGTATCAATTTGGATTTAACTGGATGGATCAGGAACCCCAATCTCTCAAACATAAGTTTAACAGATGAAACAGATAATTCAGCTTCTTTCCGAGTCTCCCCTATGATTAAGATATCATCCAACTCAGCCATTATAATATGACTCCGAGCCCGGAGTAGCCCCAATACTGGTTTTAACAGTTTTGTAAATAGTCTTGGGGCTGAGGTTTACCCATTAGGCAATGCTTTAAATTGCCAAAATTGCCTCATCCAGCTAAACTTCAAATATCTCCGATGATCCATATGAACAGGCACTGAATAATATGCATCTTTAAGATCTATACATGCCATATAACATCCTCTGGAAATCAGTTGTTTGGCAGTAAAAAAGGTTTCTATTTTGAAATGTTTCTACTGCACAAAAGGATTAAGGCTCGTTGTCAAGGATGATTCGACATCCCCCATCCTTCTTTTGCCTAGTTAAAATATTAGACACGAATTGGTGAGATTGGTGAACCGTCTTCTCAATTACCCCTTTTTTGTATATTTCAGCTTGTACCTCCAAATTCTCTTGTAAAAAAAACCAATGTCTGGCTTGGTGAATGTTGTGTGGGTGGACACAAATTGGGAAGGAATTCAATTTGAAACCCTTGTATACTGTGCAGTATAATGGATCTGATGTTATCCCATACCATTCCTTCAAGAACAAGTGTAATTTTCCCCCAACTTGTAGGTGATCCCCACTTAATATGTTCTGACAAGAACCAGACCCACCTACCTCCATGGTTACTGGTGGAATTTTCTGCCCCCGGTTTCTGGGGGGTTAGGCCAGCTTGGTCCTTGACCTGCTCTGGTTTCAGCAAACTGTTTGTAGGGGTACTGCCGCCAAAGCAAAGTTTTGCTGATCGTCAGTGCTTTGATGAGTCTGACCATTCTTGCCTCGTTGTCCAGCTCCTTGACTCTTTTTGAGAGATCTTCACCAAACAGCAGGTTCGGTGGCTGGATATTGCTGGGTTTACACAGAGCCGTGAACTTAGGGTTGATAGTAGGGCGGATGGCAGATTTTCTCAGACAATTGATCTCAAAATGTGCATTGCACATGAGGGCCATGGCATCCTGCTGTATATCAGACAGGTGCTCTCCATCCACCGACCTGGCGAATGCTGTAATGCCCGAAGCAAGCAGCTTCAGTACCCTCTGAAGCCTCATTTCAGGAGCTCGGATACCTACGCCCATGTGACCCCAGATGGTGTGGTTAACTGCCGGCACTTTGAGCAGGATACATTTGGCAGGGGTCTCATATTTTTTGGACGTTCCTTCCATTGTATGCTCTTGAAGCTGGTGTGAGGCCAGATAATTAATACTTGCGGCCAACTGATCACTCAGCAGTTCCCCTTTTTCTGAGGGAATAGCAAATCTTGCTGCCAGGACTGGCACCTCTGGCTCGTGCCATTAATCCTTTGGCGTATGGTCCATGGCTGTACCCACAGACTCGCCGTCAAAATAAAACTGACCGCGCATGCTCTCCTTTTCCAAGAGGGAGACATTAAGCAGCCCTGATACAGGTGCCGTTGGTGCAGGCTCCAGAGGAAACCCGCACTGACACAACTCCTCCAGATGGAGTGTATCTTGGTGGAGCATCCTCTTCATTAGGAGCTCCATCCTGGACAGCCGTCCAAAGATGTTATCCATTCTCAGAGGGGAACCCTCCCGGCCTGACTCATCCGAGTCTACGGGCCGTGCAGACTCTTTGGTGGCTTTCCGCCCCAATGGAGCAGCCACGGTTCTCTCAGGCACCAAGTCTGCAGTCGCTGGTCATACCGCCAGCGACCCGGTAGGTGAGATAGGCGGCCACCCGCTACCCGCACTCCCGTGGTCTTTCACAGATACTCTCCCGGCGGCTCACCTTGACTTCACCTTCAACGCTTTCTCCATACTCAACCATGTCTCCTGAATCAAGAATTATCAAGAGCAGAAAACGACCTCCAACTAAGTTTAACACTTACCTGAAGGTTTTTAAACTTACCGCTGGAGGAGCGATACGCCTCCCAGCCGGTCGCTGCGCCATGCGTCAGATGTAATGATGCACATGCGGGCTGGCGGGATTCTTCACAAAATCACTCAGGTGACTCCGAAGTGAAATGGTACAGCATAGCGCTACAAATATTGGCTCACCTTACTCACATTGTCCTGTGGTGTACTGTTACAAGTTCTGTTCAGATTGGTGGTATATTTTACATGTTATTCACATTTTAAACAAAAACCACTTTGATAAAAATCTCTTCCATCTGCAGCATAGCTGCATATGACATCACAATGGGATCTCATTGACATAAACTGCCCATCACTAGTGTTCCACCTAAGAATTACACCACAATGGGATCTCATTTACATAAAAAACTCCCTTTTTAAAAAACACAGCAGCATTCCACCATTACATCACAATGGGATCTCATTTACATTAAAAATTCTGTCTTAAGAAACGCAGCAGCTTCCACCTAATAATGATGTCCAGGGGGATAGGGTGGAGAGAGGTTTTGGAGGGAGGGAGGGAGGGAGTGACTGAGGGTAGGGGAACTGAGAGCTAGGGAGGCATGAGGAAGTGAGTGGGGGAGGGGAGGAGGAGAGGGGAATGAAGAGGGAGGGTGAAGAGGAGGCGGTGGTAGTGCTGGGGGTGAGGGGGAATGGTGGAGGATAGGGTAGGAAGAGGGATGGCAAGGAGCACTTGGGGAGGGTTGCTATGACTCGTGTCATAACAGGGATTTCTGACATCACAACGGGAACCCATCAGCCACGCCTGCACATTAGGGGGCTGTGGGTGAGTGGTGGAATATTGTGTTGGGGGACCAGCCCTCCCATGTGACAGGGACCCAATGGGTTCCACTTGGTCTAGTATCTATATAATACTAAAAGTTTCTTGTTTGTCTGTCTGTGAGATCAAGGAACTACGCCAAATCAGTACAAAATAGCACAAACATTTTTACAGAATCTTACTCAGCTTGTTCCCGTAGTCATTAATATCAAGTTTCTTCACATTTGATTTCATATTATTGATATTTAAAGTTTAAAAAAAGCCCACTTTGAAAATAACTAGACTAAGTGGGACATGTTTTCCCCTTCCACTACTGCTGCCGTGGCTAGCTGATCCCATGGCTTTCTGCTGCCGCTCCAGACCGGCTCCAGGAGGGGGCGGTGGGGAGCATCCTGCAGCTGGGGACAAGGACGGCTTCAGTAGGGGCCGGAGGGGTGGGGGGTGCAAATGTCCTGCAGCTGGGGATGTGGACGGCTTCAGGTCGGGTCTGTCGGGAGCGTCCTGTAGCCGGGGACAGGGACGGCTTCAGGCATTGGTTGTCTGGGGGAGGAGCGTCCAACAGCTGGGGTAGGGGCATCCTGCCGCAGGGGGAGAGGGACGGCTTCAGGTGAGGGCTGTCGGAGCCGTTGGGAAAGGCGTGAGCATCCGGCAGCCGGGCAGGGGGTCAGCGCCAGGCGGAGGCTGTCACGGCCGGAGGTGGCGGGAGGGGCTAGCGACCTGCAGCCGGAGAGAGGTGGCGGGGGGGGGGGGACATTCTGCAGAGGGGGATGGGGACGGTTTCGATCAGGGGCGGAGAGGGGGTTCCTACTGCCAGAGGGGGGGGGGCGGCTTCCGGCAAGGGCTGCCAGTGGGGTGTGGCGGCAAGTGAACCAAAGCCGGGGAGGGGGGGCGGCTTCATGGCAAGGCTGTTGGGGGCAGTGGGGGGGGGGGGGGCATCCTGCAACCAGGGGAGGGGGGCGGCTTCAGACAGGGCTGTCCGGGGCTGGTGGAGGTGGGGGGGAGGAACGCTGCTGTGTCCACCCGCTGCTGTGAACAATGGCCACCGCTGCCTTGGCCTGCCGCTGGTGTGGCCTACTATTGCCATGGCGTTCTGCTGCCGCTCACCACTGGCTTCAGGAGGGGACTGGTGGGCAGCATACTACAGCTGGGGACGGGGACTGCTTCAGGCGGGGGCCGGTAGGGGAATGTCCTGCAGCTGGGGACGGGGACTGCTTCAGGCGGGGTCTGTCGGGAGTGTGCTGTAGCCGGGGACGTGGAGGGCTTCAGGCCGAAGCCGGCGGGGGGGAGGGGGAATGTCTTGTAGCCGGGGAGAGGGACAGCTTCAGGCAGGGGCTATCTGGGGGCTGATGGGGGAGGGAAGTGAGCGACCTGCAGCTGGGGGGATGGGGATGGATTCAGGCGTGGCCTGTCTGCGGGGAAGCGTCCTACAGTCAGGGAGGAGCATGCTGCAGAGGGGGATAGGGACGGCTTTAGTAGGGGGCTGTCGTAGGCAGGGGAGCTTCCTACAGCCGGGGGGAAGGCTTCAGGCGGGGGCTGTCGGGGGTCGGTGGTGGGGGGGAAGGATCCCTCTTCCTATCCTGGGGATAGGAAGAGGGATCCTTACCTCTAATGCTATTAAAATGTTTATCTTACCTAAATTTTTAATATTTATTTCAGACGATACCAATTTTTATTTCTAAATCTTTCTTTGATATTATTGACTCCAAAATTTCCTTATGACAGATTAAAATTCCAGACTAAGTAAAAAACACTCACAGAAATCCAAAAAAGATGGTGGTTTGGCACTGCCGAACCTTAGATTTTACTATTGGGCAGTTAATGCTCGCTATTTAACGTTTGGGACGTTAAAGATTTAGAAGATACCCAATGTCCAAGATGGATGCATCTTGAACGTGATTCTATGCAAGGGCTATCATTGGCTTCTATTCTAGGGGCCTCGTTGCCTTTTACAATTTCGAGATTGAATAAATATACACTTAACCCAATATTAAGACATACACTTCGAATATGGTTTCAATTTCATAGGTTTTCTGGATTGAATTATTTTATTTTATCGAGTTTTATCATATCTAATTTTTTCTCCCAACCTTCTAGCACTGATCAAGAATGGAAGAGGAAGGGGTTAGTAGCTTTTCGGGATTTGTTTTCGGATGGTTGTTTTATGTCTTTTGAACAACTCTCCAATAAATATAATTTACCTAACACATTTTTTTAGATATTTACAAATTAGACATTTTTTTAGGGCTACTCTACCCTTTTTTCCATTACCAAAATTTGAAGTTCTCTTTCCCAGTCATTCTTAATTTTAACAAATGTATCTTTTTTTAATTTCAGAATCAACATAAATAGTGGTAATGAAGCCCTTCTGATAAGGGTTCCAAACCGATATCTTAGAATTTGTTTTTTATTTGAACCCTTATCAGAAGGGCTTCATTACCACTATTTATGTTGATTTTAAAATTAAAAAAAGATACATTTGTTAAAATTAAGAATGACTGGGAAAGAGAACTTCAAATTTCTTTATCTATAGAGAAATGGGAGAGGATTCTTCAATTAGTTAATACTTCCTCAATGTGTGCAAGACACGCTTTGATACAATTCAAGGTGGTTCACAGAGCTCATATGTCAAAAGATAAGTTAGCTCATTTTTATCATCAAATAAATCCTACCTGGGACAGATGTCATTCTGAACATTGGCTCATGTGTTTTGGTCTGCCCACTTTTGGAAAAATATTGGAAATACATTTTTGATACTGTCTCTGTAGTTTTAGGTATTGATTTTCAACCTCACCCTATTACTACAATTTCTGGGCTACCAATGTTAGATTCTATCCATCTGCCCCGTTCCGCCCATCGGCTGATTGCTTTTACCACATTAATTGCCAAAAGATCTATTTTATTTAAATGGAAAGATTCCAATCCTCCGACCACTCCATTGGTACTCTGAAACGATATGTTTAAATTTAGAAAAAATTAGGAGTGACATTGTTGAACCCTTGGTTAAATTTGATAGGACTTGGGGAAGATTTCTTCAACATTTTCATACGACGTAAACTGTCCCCTCTCCAACTGTTATAATAATTTATTTTACTGGCATACGGTGGAACAGACTTGACGACAAACAAGAACTTAAATTGTTGAAACTCTTTGCAGCCCAGATTCTTGTTTTGCTTTTTTTTTTTAATTTTTCTTCTTTCGTTTAGGGGGGTTTTGTTCTTTCGTTTTTTCTATTTTTTTTCTCTTTTTTGTTTTTCTTTTTATCTTTTTGTTTTTATACATATGTTCTCTTTTAAACACTTAACTATATTTACATAGAGACCGGGAGGCACTGAACTCATATTTAGGTTATACCTGCCATTAATGTAACCCTGATCCCTATGTATCAATATCACTGTTATGTTTATCATTACTTTTTTGATCTTTTGTATTTGCTTTTGAAAAAAAACGAATAAAAAGATTTTAAAATAAAGAAAGGAAGGGGGATATTTTCATGTGTGGCTGTCGGGGCCGGTGGCGGTGGCGGGGGAGGGAGTGCTGCCGTGTCCTACCGCTACCGCTGATGTGGCCTGCCGCTGGCATGGACAACTGCTGCCATGACCTGCCGCTAGTGCTGCCGTGGTCTGCCGCTGCCATGGCATTCCGCTACCACTCCCCACCGGCTTCAGGAGGGGTCTGGTGGGGAGCATCCTGCGGCTGTGGACAGCGATGGCTTCAGGCAGGGGCTGGTGTGGTGGGGGGGGAGTGTCCTGCAGCTGGGGACAGGGACTGCTTCACGCGGGGGCTGTCGGGATCATCATGCAGGGCTCTCGCTTATCCTTTTTTCTCTGTTGCAAGCTGGGCAACCTAGGCAGCTTTTTAGGTTGCCAAATGACGGTTAATGTGGTCTTTTAAGATGGCTTGCATGACACTTGCGATAATGTGCTCGGCCAAAGTGCATAGTTACCAGTCAGAATTATGGTCAATGAAGCATTCACGTATTATTTGTGCTTCAAATAAAGTCACAAACTAAACATTCACCAATCACGACACGATATATACCACAATGACATGCAGCAAAATTACAATACAGTACCTCATCTCCTTTTACATGTTGCAATGAATGCAATTTATATTATTTCTTTCCACTTCCAAACAACATTCTGGTTGGATTATTCAGCGTATGATCAACCTCAGTGAGACCAAGTGCAGGCTTGGCAATTGCTTCGCTCAACATCTACACTCAGTTCGCAATAACCAACCTGATCTCCTGGTGGCTCAGCACTTCAACTCCCCCTCTCATTCCGAATCCGACCTTTCTGTCCTGGGCCTCCTCCATGGCCAGAGTGAGGCTCACCGCAAATTGGAGGAACAGCAGCTCATATTTTGCATGGGTAGTTTATACCCTAGCGGTATGAACATTGGCTTCTCCAATTTCAGGTAGTCATTGCTTTCTCCCTCCTTCCCCTCCCATTCCCAGCTCTTCCACAGCCTACTGTCTCCACCTCTTCCTTTCTTTTTCCCGAACCCCCCCCCCCCCCCCCCGACATCAGTCTGAAGAAGGGTCTCGACCAGAAATGTCGCCTATTCCTTCGTTCCATAGATGCTGCCTCACCCGTTGATTTTCTCCAGCTTTGTCCACCAACGGGATCCCACCACTGGCCACATCTTCCCATCTCCTCCCCTGTCGGCTTTCCGCAGAGACTGCTCCTTCCATAACTCCCTGGTCATTTTGTCCCTTCCCACCCAAACCACCCCCTCTCCTGGCACTTTCCCTTGCAACCACAGGAAATGCTACACTTGTCGCTTTACCTCCCCCCTTGACTCCATTCAAGGACCCAAGTCATCTTTCCAGGTGCGGCAGAGGTTCACGCGCACCTCCTCCAACCTTATCTATTGCATCCGCTGCTCTCGGTGTCAGCTGCTCTACATCGGTGAGAGCAAGCATAGGCTTGGCAATCGCTTTGCCCGATACCTCCACTCGGTTCACAATAACCAACCTGATCGCCCAGTTTCTCAGCACTTCAACTCCCCCTCCCATTCCGAATTCAACTTTCTGTCCTGGACCTCCTCCATGGCCAGAGTGACACCCACTCTGAATTGGAGGAGCAGCACCTCATATTTTGCTTGTGCAGTTTACATCCCAGCGGTATGAAAATTGACCTCCAATTTCAGGTAGTCCCTACTTTCTCCTCCGCTTCCCAGCTCTCCCTCAGCCCACTGTCTCCACCTCTTCCTTTCTTCTTCCCACCCCCAGCACCCTCACATCAGTTTGAGGAAGGGTCTCAACCCAAAACGTTGCCTATTTCCTTCGCTCCATAGATGCTGCCTCACCCGCTGAGTTCCTCCAGCATTTTTGTCTCTCCATTCACACTTGTTATCCCACTTTCCTCACCCACTCCCTACACGTTAGGGGCAATTGTACAGAGACAAGTTAACCTACAAAGCCAATGCATCTTTGGGATGTGGGAGGAAACCTACATGCTTGCAGGGAGAATGTGCAAATTCAACACAGACAGTGCCCGAGGACAGGATTGAACACAGATCCCTGGTGTGTGAGGCGGCAAGTCCACCAGCTGTGCCACTATATTTTATTTTCCAACACACAAAAAATTATACATTGATAACTTTGGTTACTAAAAAAAAGAAACTATCCATTTTTAGTCTTAAATCTCTAAATGATGCTATATTCCCCTTTACAGCTACTGTATGTTTTAATTCAGTTCAAGACTATGGGACAGTACATTGGCCATAAAGTTGCTGCCTAAAATTGCCAGAGACCCGGAATTGATCCTGAATATGGGTGCTGTCTGTATGGAGTTTGCTCCTTTTCCCTTTGATTGCATGGGTTTTCTCTGGGAGCTCTTGTTTCCATCCACATTCCAAAGGTGTGCAGGAACCGTTTTCAGACCCAACCTAAAACGTAATATTTTCCTTTTGTCCAGAGATTCTGTCTGACCTGTTGAATTACTCCAGCTTTTTGTGTCTGCCTTCAGTTTAAACCAGCATCTGCAGTTCTTTCCTACACACACGATACTATACGATAGAACATTATTAATCCCAGGAGGGAAATTGTTTATGTGTGTGTGTATAGTTATATATTCATATATAAATATACACTGTTTTGTTTTCTCGTTTATAACATTGTTTACAGAGTACTATGTTTACATATTCTGTTGTGCTGCTTTGAGTCAGGATTTCATTGGGACATGAGAATAAAACACTCTTGACTTACGTCGCTAATGTGCGGGATAGAACTAGTGTATGGGTGATTGGTGGTCGGGGTGGACTTGGTGGGCCGAAGGGCCGGTTTCCATGCTGTATGTTTAAATTAAACTAAAACAATAAAACCAGAGGAAATCTAAAGATTTCTAAAGAAACATCCACCCAAATTCTTCTATCCAGAGATGCTGGCTGCTCCATGGAGTTAAAGCACAATTAAAGCATGGAATAGTCTTCGCCATACTATAGGTGCCCAACCAGAAGCAATTAAATTTAAGGTAGCTCTTTTTTTCCTCAAGAACCCTTTTTTGGACTTAAAGTCAAGAGTCAAGAGAGTTTTATTGTCATGTGTCCCAGACAGGACAATGAAATTCTTGCTTGCTGCAGCACAACAACATGTAAACATAATACAGAACAGGAGATAAAAGTTCACTGTGTCTATATACCACAGACCATAAATATATACACAATAAATAAACAGATAAAATGCAATAGGCTGTTATTTTTCAGAGTTTGGTGGTGATGTTTAAATTCTGTTTAAATTCCATTTTGAATATTTTTGGAGGATCAGGAAACCAAGAAGTAAGAGTTACTCCTGGGAGTTACTCCACCGAGTGGTTCTGCGTTGGTTTTCAGCGGTCGCGGTGAGTGGACTGCAATGGCAGCCTCCCACCATGCAAAGGGAGGGAGAACGTGGCCGACGCTGACCAGCTGCCATGGTAGTGCGCATGTGCGGGGTGGCACATGCGCATGTGCAGGGTGGCACATGCGCACAACCATGGCTGATGATGTGCTGGCCAAAGATCCTCCCCATAGGATCTTTGGTGCTGGCCATGGCAGTGTGCATGTGTAAGGCGGCCAGCCGTGCCGGCGGATGAGGAGAGAGCGGATAGCGGAGACCCGAGACATGGACACGGATAGCGGGAGGAGATGGAGAGTGACAGAGAGAGAGAGAAAGATAGAGAGGGGGCCCGTTCAGAATTTAAAAATATGTCTTCCGGTGGCGCCATGGAGTAGGAAGCAGGCGTCCGCTTTAGCTCCGCTCCTGAAATGCGCTAAAAAGCCTGAAAAGAAAAACGTGACCGATTTACAAACACTCACCGGGAGATAACTGACGTCGCGTAAGTGATGTCATCAGAAATCGCCGCAAATTGACGGGATACCTGTACTTTTAAATGCAAAAATGGACTTTACCGACGGTAACTCAGATAAGATCAAAAACCAGACTGTGGGTCACTCAAGAATCAGATATAACAATCCCTGAAGAATCTGAGGAGTAATTTGTAGGACAAAGATTTATTGTTACTGTAGAAGGAAAATTATCTAGTTCGGAAAGTCTACTCAGGGATAGGAGCTCCGCCAAAACAGATTATCCTGAAACTTAACGACATAGCAGTTCTTGAAGACATCATGAAGAAAGTGGCAATTGGAAAAAACCTGATGTTCGAAGGAGAAAGTGTAAGATTCTTCAGAGATTACCCAGCAGAGGTGGTGAAGAAACATGCTCTTTTCATGAAGACCCGTCTGATTCTTAAAGGAAATCCAAACCTGAGATACGGAATAATGTATCCCGCCATCACATATGATGACTCAGAGCGTTTCTTTATTGACCCAGAAGCCGCATTCAAATTCACCCAAGACTTTAAAAAAAGCACTCTAAAGGATAAATAGAATGTTACGACTCTGCTTAATTAGCAGGACTACTGAATGCTTACTGATTTCGTGGGCTAAACCATGTGTTTAAAGTTTACCTTTAATATATATTCATAAGGGGTAGATTGAGAGAATATGCTTCTTTACATAAAAATATATAGAAAAGCTGCAGATAAGATGGCCAACAAACTCGCACGTGCTCACCTTATCAGGGATAGATTGGAACGTAAGCGGATAGAATGTTCAAGGCCATCGTGTTTTCTAAGGAAAGGTTCAAGAAACTGGAATCATGCAGCATAGAAAACAAATTAAACGGAACGGAAAGTAATAACAAATTATATAAAATTAATTATATCATTAACACATAAATAATTGTACTAAACCATTTATTTTAAGCTAAAACCTATTGTCAACCAAATAATGATCAATTCCTCTTTAAAGCTAACACTGAATAGCTTCCAGATTTATGACCTCTAGTTAAGGTTCAATGTATCGGTATATATCAAAAATATGGTTAATCGATTTGTGGGGGCAAGCTTCCAGAAACTGTTAGGCCAAAGCGAGAGAGAATCACCCAAGTTTGCAAGGAGCCAGTAAAAGATAGACTGAGACGAGCCTGGCAGGCAGCCAAGATGCTGATTCAGTTTTCAGTTAACCCCTTCCAGCCAGATGATTTTCATTTGAGTATGAGGATTATTAATAAGCAAAAACACATTTTCTTTAAATTTAAATACAACATTTAAATAGTAAATACCTATTTAGTTTAACCTATTAGATGAACTACTTACAGTACATGTTTGATTGTTTTTTCTGAGAATATATTATCCGGTTCTGGCCTGTTCTTTCTCTTCTATTATTCTAGTTTGTAAGGTGCGGAGCTAAATAGGATCTTCATCTATGGAAGATGACTCAAATTCTTCCACCACTTGGCGGTTTCACACAGTATTTCTAAATACTGTTCTCTCATATTATTTATGTTATTTAGCACCTTTTTTGCTTTTTCTCTATAGGGCACCTTTCTTTGGGATATACCTTCAGAGTTCAGAAACTGGTAGCACCCAACCAGCACCCAGAAGGTTGAGTTATTGTGTTGCACCATCTGAAATAAAGAAACCAATGTAAGTTATAATGCAATCCGACCCTCTGAAGAAAACTGGAGGATTACGTTTTGTAGCTGGAATATTAGGGGCACTAATGAGCCAATTAAAAGGGGTAAAATTCTTGCCCAATTAAAATCACTCAATGCCGACATAATATTTTTACAGGAAACGCATCTTAAAGTTCAAGCTCAGACCAGGCTGAAGGCCAATTAGATTGGTCAAACATATCACTCCTCCTATCTCTTCAAATCCAGAGGCACTGCAATTATAATCCATAAGGGCATACCATTTAAACATAAAAACACCATTACAGACAAAGAGGGGAGGTATGTCATAGTCTCTGGGGAGATACATTCTACCCCACTTACCATGGTAAATATTTATGCTCCTAACTTTGACAACCCACAATGTTTTAATAAAATCTTGAATATAATTTTTGAGTCCACTCAGCAAAATGAGGTAATTGGGGGAGATTTCAATTGCGTTTTGGATCAATATCTCATTAAATCTGGACAACAAAAAAGACATAATACAAAATCAAAATCCAGTGAACTCTTAAATACGTATATAAAAAATACAAATATAACAGACGTATGGAGGATTGCAAACCCTTCCGGAAGAGAATACTCCTTCTACTCATCAGTACATAAAACCTATACATGTATTGACTACTTTCTAGTGGACACTAAATTAATACCCTTCACAACTAACCCTAAATACCATAATAGTACTATTTCCCATCATTCCCCGCTAACCTTCTCCTTACAACTAGAAGGCGTGTTTAATAAAAAATCGTTCTGGAGGTTTAATCCCCAAATACTAAATAATCTGGTTTGTTATAAATACTTAAAACAGATGGAACTATTTTTTGAGACCAATGATACCCGAGATATCTCGCCCTACCTATTATGGGAATCTTTTAAGGCTTTTGTTAGAGGTTCTATCATTTCATATCAAGCTTATCAAAATAAAAAGGATTGACGGAACTAGAAGAACAGATCAGACAACTTGATTTAGAAAACGCGATAGATCCGACTATAGATAAACACAACAAGATAGCAATATTGAAATTTAAGCTAAACCAAATTCTATCTGCAAGCGTTATTAGATTATTTCAAATTACAAAACAGGAACATTTTGAATTTGGCAACAAACCACACAAACATTTAGCACGCCAGCTGAGAAAAGTTGAAAAGGACCATACTATCCCAAAAATTAAATCAGATAAAGGTGAACTGTTAATGTTTCCAAAAGGCATTCATGAAAGATTTGCCCAATTTTATCAAAACTTATACACATCCAAAACATCAACAGAAAGCAGAAAAATTACAAACTTTTTGGACAACTGTAAACTTCCAACGCTTAATCCGCTGGAACAAGAGGAATTAGGAGCACAGATTTCAATTAAAGAAATAGAAGAGACAATCAATTCACTGAAGAACGATAAAGCACCAGAACCAGACGGGATTAGTAACAAATTTTATAAAATATTTTATGAGGTAATTTTCCCACGTTTATACAATCTTTATACATATGCATTTAAAGAACAGACATTACCACAAACACTAGCTGAATCAACTATCACACTTATGTCCAAAAAAGATAAAGATCTAGAAGACCCGGGATCATACAGAGCAATCGACCTGTTAAATACAGATCAGAAAATACTAGCGAAAACTTTTGCAAGAAGATTTAGTAAATACATTAATATATTAATACATTCGGATCAAACAGGGTTTATACCCAAGATACATTTCTTTAATAATTTGAGATGCTTTTTTAACATAATGTACTCACACAGAACTAAAGAAGAAGACTTATCAATTATTTCATTAGATGCAGAAAAAGTATTTGACCAAGTAGATGGAAATATCTTTTCACAGTACTGCACAAATTTCAAATGAGAAAACATTTTATTTCATGGATAAAATTATGATATGATAAGCCATATGCCAGAATACTGACTAACCATATACTCTCTCTTAAATTTCAGCTATCCAGGGGCAATAGACAGGGATGTGCATTATCACCCCTGTTATTTGCCCTTGTGATTGAACCGCTAGCAGAAAGTATAAGAGTACATCCGAACATTCATGGCAATAATACTAAATATACCGATATACCTACCTAATTTTTTTTTAAATCTTTATTCTCGGATTACAAACTTTATCTGGGATTATAAAACACATAGAATTCATAAACGACATCTATGTAAACCCAAAGAAACGGGCAAATTGGCTCTCCCCAATTTCTTATACTATTATTGGGAAACGAATATTAAAAGTGTAATTTACTGGCTGGATAACGCATGCCAACAGGTAGACTGGTTAATAATGGATAGAGGGGATTGCTCGCCTTTTAATACGGGCGCGATTCTTCTCTCCCCAACAAAGTTGAAGAACACACTATATGATAAAAAATCCGATTATTCACTGCACTTCACGAATCTGGAGACAAGTAAAATCAACTTTTAAACTAATAAATTTATCTCTACTCTCCCCAATAGCTAATAACCCTTTGTTTAAGCCATCTATTATAGACAAAATGTTTACTTATTGGGAAAGATTAGGAATTAAAAAACTTGAATATCTACGAGATGGGAACTCTTCTGTCATTTCAGGAATTACAGTCGAAATACCACCTGAAAGGTAATCATTATTTCAGATATCTTAATTCAAGACTATTTGAAAACATATACCCATGACTACCAAACTCTGCTACCAGATATATTAGACAAATGTATGAATAGAAACTCAGAGTCAAACAATTTAACATGTTTGTATAACACCCTCCTACATATAGAAATTCCATTGTCAGACACAATTAGAAGACGGGGAAGAGGAACTAGGCCTAAAAATTCCAAAAGAAAATCTTTTATATATGCACAACTGTTCGATTAATGTTAGACACACTTTAATTCAGTTTAAAACACTGCACAGACTCTACTATTCAAACTGAATAAGAATGTATCTCCTTTTCAAATGTATCTCCTATTTGTGACAAATGTCTCCTTTATGAAGCAACTATAACACATTCCTGCATAACTTTTCTACATAACTTTTGGAAAGGAATTTTTGAAATTTTCTCAAAAACATTATAAAACAAAACTGGACCCCCACACAGAACTGATTATTCTCGGAACATCAGAAGCCTGCCCTGAGCTATCAATATTTCAAAGACGTTTCATTAATTATGGCCTGATAACGGCGAAAAAACGAATACTCCTACCTCTACTCTTAAAATGTGGATTAAAAACATGTCTAAGACTCTTCATCTTGATAATATGAGACAGCAGAAAAAACAGAGTAATTTTCGAAGACATGGACACCATTCATTGATTCATTACAAGGAACACAACTTTGGAATTAAACCGATTTACGGGTTGAGTGATGGGTGCGGAGAGATACGAAGCAGGTATATCATCACTTTTTGTTTTTCTTTCTGTTTTTGTCTTTTTATTTCTTTACATTTTTCTTACATCTTTTACTTATTCACTGTTCGGTTACACCAATTTGGTATTCGAGGGATTCTATTGTTGCACATTCACTTTCTCTCTCTTGCTTTTTCTTTCTTCTTTTTCATCTTTAGCTAGAAATTGCTCTAATCGTCAATGTAGACGACCCGACCTGTCTTTCTTTAGGTTCCCCAATAAAAAAGAAAGGTGATAAAATATTATTTTCTGGCGATATTATTCCGAACTGAAAATGTTATTTTCTGTTCTCCCATCAATGGTCATTGGGAAACTAGGTTTGTCGGTACCAAAGATTATAGAGGAGCTCCATGTTTCTTTGGTCGGTACATTAGAAAGGTATTCTTGGTTCTTGGTTACTTGGTCCTCCAAAATATTCCAACTGGAATTTAAACTGGAGGTGGTGAAGGGAAGGGTTTAGCCAGAGAGAGTTATTGGGAAGACAGTGCCACTTTAAATTTAGTTGCATCTGGCTGGGCAACCGTGGTTTGGTGGAGATTATTCCATGCTTTAATAGTGCATGGGAAGAACGAATTGCTGTACACATCTGTCTTTGTGGCTGGGACCACAGATTGGATCGAATGCCCTCGTTTGCTCCTAATTGGTTTGGAGTTGGTGTAGGTCTTGTGATCTATGTCTAGCTGACCATTTAACATTTTGTAAAAACAGGTCAAACAGTGAGCTTCATGTCTGTCTTGGAGAGGGTTCCACCCCAGAGAATTCAGATGTTTGGTGACACTCGCTTCTCTCTCTCGTAGGTGTTAGTAACAAATCGAGCGGCCTGTCTTTGGTCACGTTCGATGGATGAAATGTTTTTATCTGAACAATGATGGAAGTTGCGCCTCAGGAAGTTTAGGACACCTGTTGCTTTCACTGTTGCATGATGAGTCTGACCGTTCCAACGTAGATCATTCTGGAATTTGATGCCAAGATACTTGGTTTGTTTGGATTCTTCAAGGGTGACACCAAGTATGTTGTAAGATGTGACGCCTGGATTCCTCTTTCTGGTGACACGCATGGTTTCACATATTATATTTATTTGTAATAGATCTTTACACACCAGAATAATAAAGTCAATAATTTTAACACTTCTGAACGTTTTTGGTTTTGTTCTTGTAAGGCAGAGGTCTCCAAAATATGGCCCAGTGACCACAAGATTTTTCGAGCTCATTCGAGTCCGGGAACATGGTGGCTGTTACCGGTTATGTCCCTCGAATTGTCGAGACTTCACAAACAAAGATCACAAGCCCACCGTGAAGAAGGGTGCAATCAAAGATTATAGAACTCCGCTCAATAATCTTTGGGTGCAAAGGTGTGGCGGGGGGTTCAGCGGCGGCGGTCGGAATCAAAGGTACTAGAGGAGCTCTGCTCTATATAATCTTTGGTCGGAATGGGACATTATAACGTGCCATCGTTCCACTCTCCCTCTCGCCCTCCCTCTCCCCCTTCTCTCTCTTTCCCCTTCTCTCTCTTTCCCCCTCTGTCTCTGTCTCTCTCTCTCTCTCTCTCTCTCTCTCTCTCTCTCTGTCTCTCTCGATCTCTCCCCCCTCTCCCCTTCTCTCAATCTCTCTCTCCCCCCTTCTCTTGATCTCTCTCTCCCCTTATCTCTCTCTCTCTCTCCCCCTCTCCCCTTCTCTCGATCTCTCTCTCTCTCCCCTTCTCTCGTTCTCTCTCTCTCCTCTTCTCTCAATCTCTCTCTCCCCTCACATCTCGATCTCACTCCCTCCCTCTCTCTCCCCCCTCCCTTCCCTCCCTCTCTCCCTCCCTTCCCTCTCTCCCTCCCTTCCCTTTCCCCTCTCTCTCCCTCCCTTCCCTCTCTCCCTC
Source organism: Okamejei kenojei (assembly GCA_035221665.1). Lineage (NCBI taxonomy): Eukaryota > Metazoa > Chordata > Chondrichthyes > Rajiformes > Rajidae > Okamejei > Okamejei kenojei. Next base: position 62,441,695 of record CM069144.1, on the reverse strand, counting down.
CCTTCCCTCTCTCCCTCCCTTCCCTCTCTCCCTCCCTTCCCTCTCTCCCTCCCTTCCCTCTGAGAGTTGGCAGCTCTGCTATGCCTTAGGTCCAAAAGAGGATAGAAAGAAAATACTTAATGGTCTTTGTAAGAAGATTTTAATAAGCTCTTCTACATTTAAGGTAAATTGACATATTAGAGGCAAAATGCATCTTCAATATACAGGTCTCTCCACACAACTGAAAACAATTGCACTTAAGTGATACATCATTCGATTAATGAATCATTAATGATCTGGATGAGGATATTAATGATCTGGATGAGGGAATTGAAGGCAATATCTCCAAGTTTGCGGATGACACTAAGCTGGGGGGCAGTGTTAGCTGTGAGGAGGATGCTAGGAGACTGCAAAGTGACTTGGATAGGCTGGGTGAGTGGGCAAATGTTTGGCAGATGCAGTATAATGTGGTTAAATGTGAGGTTATCCACTTTGGTGGGAAAAACAGGAAAGCAGACTGTTATCTAAATGGTGGCCGATTAGGAAAAGGGGAGATGCAGCGAGACCTGGGTGTCATAGTACACCAGTCATTGAAAGTAGGCATGCAGGTGCAGCAGGCAGTGAAAAAAGCGAATGGTATGTTAGCTTTCATAGCAAAAGGATTTGAGTATAGGAGCAGGGAGGTTCTACTTCAGTTGTACAGGGTCTTGGTGAGACCACACCTGGAGTATTGCGTACAGTTTTGGTCTCCAAATCTGAGGAAGGACATTATTGCCATAGAGGGAGTGCAGAGAAGGTTCACCAGACTGATTCCTGGGATGTCAGGACTGTCTTATGAAGAAAGACTGGATAGACTTGGTTTATACCCTCTAGAATTTAGGAGATTGAGAGGGGATCTTATAGAAACTTACAAACTTCTTAAGGTACTTCGGTCGTACAGGCTAGATGCAGGAAGATTGTTCCCGATGTTGGGGAAGTCCAGGATAAGGGGTCACAGCTTAAGGATAAGGGGGAAATCCTTTAAGACCGAGATGAGAAATACTTTTTTCACACAGAGAGTGGTGAGTCTCTGGAACTCTCTGCCACAGAGGGTAGTTAAGGCCAGTTCATTGGCTATATTTAAGAGGGAGTTAGATGTGGCCCTTGTGGCTAAGGGAATCAGCGGGTATGGAGAGAAGGCAGGTATGGGATACTGAGTTGGATGATCAGCCATGATCATATTGAATGGCGGTGCAGCTCGAAGGGCCGAATGGCCTACTCCTGCACCTAATTTCTATGTTTCTATGTTTCTATCCATTCTGCGGGCATGTGGTTATAATCATTTTTTTTCTTATTAGTTAATCCTAATTATATTTTCTGTAATTCAGATGTCAACAGTGGGTCCAGAATACTCGTCGACAAGATCTCCTGCACCGAACTCTGGAGTACTTGTCAGCCAACTGTTGTCTTTATGCGCGGGGACTCTGGTGGTAGAGGGACAAGGCAACTACCTTGTCTGAATAACTCCATCGTCTTCCTCTTGCACTTCTACGTCCGGACGCATTACGCAACTGCGACGCAAAGAAAGACAGCGCTGGTTAGAAACATAGAAACATAGAATTCTTGTAAAAATTCATCAGCCCCTCTGATCAAGTCACTAATTGTCTTACTTGTCTTACTTTCTGTAGTATTCTATCCCATTGATAATTTAATCTGTTGTACTCTTTTTTTGAGGCGGAAAGTACACTGTCTTTCCTTCTTCAGAGCTCTGCTGTCATTTACATTTGGTGTGAATTGAAGATCAGGTGTTTCAGGAGTTGTAGAGACACTGCTGTGTTCTTTCCGAGGAACTTTGTCTGCAGCTGAGCATTAAGAATGTTTGGCCTGTATGTTGTGTGACATGGAGGGACTGGGCTCTGTGGGGTGACTCCCGACCGGGCTCCTCCTACGTCTCACCTGGATCAAGGCCTGTGCGCTGCACCTCTTTCTCCTGCTCCAAGTATTTCATTCTTGCCTGATGGATGTTTAGGCCACGATGGTTCATTAGGCTTTTCTGTAGCTTTGTTGGGTGTCTTTCTCACGAAAGACACAGACTGAGGTGCTAACCCAGCCTTTCCCGGGTGCCGTCTTTCCGTGCCATCAACTGTCTCTCCAGTAGTCACCAAACGATTCTTGGTTGTCACCCAGTCTATTCCTAGGTGCCACTGGCTGAGCCAGACTTCAATGTGAAAAATATACATCTTCTAGATGAGCTGGGACGCGTCCTCAGTGATATGACCTGGGGTCATCGGGTGTTTTGGGTCTCACAACATCAGACACCCTCGCCTAGGCGTCCCAGCCGTGGTTGATCAGGCCCCGACTTGCGTCCCAGCAGCAACCGCCCACGGATCAGCCATCTTAATAACTACTCTGCAGGGGTTGGGAGACTCTGCATGAATATATACACACGTGAATAAATAAACTGATAAAGTGCAAATAACAAATAATGGGCTATTAATGTTCAGAGTTTTGTCCGAGCCAAGTTTAATTGCCTGATGGCTGTGGGAAAGTTGCTATTCCTGAATCTGGTCTGCGCGATGGAGGAAGCGAGAGGGTCACGGCTCTCTGAGCGGTGAATAACACTGAACACACATCTTCTACGCAACGGTGAGTCCCCTTGATGTGGTTGTAAAGTGTTTGCCAAATTGTCTTGGCTCTTAAAATTGTTGCAACAGTTTTCGGATGGATAAAGTGGCAAGATGGCGCTGAGTGCGTAATTTCAGGTTTGTGGCAAGATGGCACTGACTGCAGAAGGCACAGAGTGAAGACACTGCTGAATAATTCAAGAGAGCTGACTGCTCTGTCAATTGTGAGTGTGTTCGGTGAATGTTATTTAAAGCAGGTATTTGCTTCAACAGCAGCAGCCTTTACAGGAGGCTTTAAACGTTTGAGTGAGTCTCTGTGTGTATGAGTCAGTGTGTGTGAGTGTGCGGGTCTCTGTGTGTGACTGTGTGTGTATATATGTGTGTGAGTCTGTGTGTGTGTGTGTGTATATATATATATATATGCGTGCTTATATAAAAACATGCTTCGTTGAATGATAACTTCTGAGATATATTATCAGATTTTCTTGGTTAAATTTTGACCGCAGAATCTCTCTATATTTAAATTCTCTTTTTTTTATCCACAGCAAAGAGACATATAATTTTATATGTTTCTATAAGATCTCCCTCATCCTTCTAAACTCCAGTGAATACAAGCCTAGTCTTTTCAATCTTTCCTCATATGACAGTCCCGCCATCCCAGGGATCAATCTTGTGAACCTATGCTGCACTGCCTCAATCATAAGGAAGAGACGAAAATTGTACACAATACTCCAGATGTGGTCTCACCAGAGCCCTACACAACTGCAGAAGAACCTCTTTACTCCTATACTGAAATACTCTTGTTATGAAGGTCAACATTCCATTAGCTTTCTTCACTGCCTGCTGTACCTGCATGCCAACTTTCAGTGACCGGTTTACAAGGATGCCCAGGTCTCGCTGCACCTCCTCCTTACCTAACCTAACTCCATAGGGATAATAATCTGCCCCCTTGTTTTTGCGCCAAAGTGGATAACCTCACATTTATCTATATTACACTGCATCTGCCACGCATCTACCCACTCACTCAACCTGTCCAGGTCACCCTGCAACCTCCTAACATCCTCTTCACAGTTCACAGTTCACACTGCCACCCAGCTTTGTGTCATCCGCAAACTTGCTAGTGTTGCTCCTAATTCCCTCTTCCAAATCATTAATATACATGGTAAACAGTTGCGGCCCCAACACCGAGCCTTACGGCACTCCACTCGCCACTGCCTGCCATTCTGAAAAGGACCCGTTCACTCCTACTCTTTGCTTCCGGTCTGCCAACCAATTTTCTATACATGTCAACACCCTACCCCCAATACCATGTGCTTAAGATTGACCACTCCTGCTCCTGCGAAAAACAATTGCCCGTCGGCAATGTAAGCATCCCGACTTGTCTTTCTTCAGGTTCCCCATTAAGGAGGAAAGGTAGGAAAACATTTATTACTTCTGTGGCATATTGAAAATTTTATTTAGCCTATTCAATCTCTCACTGTAGTTAGGTCATTGAGCTCAGATAGTCGAGTCCTCATGGCAGCAAACTTGTAAACACCTTCTCCTCAAGAGCATTTTCTTTCTACCTCTCTGTTATTTAATGCAGAATAAGAACATATTGACTGCATGATATTTTCTGTAATTTCAGATGTCGTCAGTGGACATGATCTCGTACACCGAACTGCGGAGTATTTGTCAAATAACTGCCGTCTTATGTACATTGTGTGAAATTGTGATTTGTTAACTGCACAAAACAATGCAAAGGGCAATTTATTTATTATTGTATCTACGTTGGACATTTTGCTCTATGGTGTAAGAAGTGGTAGGGCTATCATTGTGTTACATTGTGTTGAATTGTACATCACTTTCACTGGTTAGCTGATATGCTGAACACTGCAACCCTGTATATCTCACGCACAGAATAATGTGAATTCTGTAAATCTTACTATGCATGTCAGAAATAAAGTGTTAACCATGTTAATAGATCTCTATTATGAATTATTTAAAATTGAGTGGGTTGGTGCAATATCGGTTCCAGCCGTCAGTGACTGCACTGCCAGCCCACGAACCGTGAGTAAGTGAACTGCCAGCCCACCAGCTGTAAGTGACTGAACTGCCAGGCCAATAATCCATTAAGTCCACCCTTACCGCTTTCTTTCTCACAGAGTCTGTCACCTGTTTTGGGCAGAATATCTGGCAGTTTCTCAGCTGCCAGCCTGCCAGGTCTGAGTGATTGTACTGCCAGGCCTCAGTGACTGAGTTGCCTGGCCTCAGTGACTGAGCTGCCAACCCTAGAATCCATTCGAACCACAATGTTCATACTAGCCCTCTGGAAACCAGTCCCTTTGGCACACAAGTCAACACCCATACTAGCGCAACAGAAAGCCCCCCCCCCCCTCCCACTGGCCAGCAATATTGGAATAGGTGAACATTGCATTGGGTGACCAGCCCTCCCGTGTAATGATGGGACCCAATGGGTCCCACTTAGTCTAGTTAATGTATATAAGTTGGAAATGTTGTCCTTTGTTTGAAAAATGTTGAATTTGACATCACTTTTATTGATTAGCTTATATCCAAAGCACTGCAACCCTGTATATTTCACACAAAAAATGATGTAAATAAAAAGTGTTTTCCTTGTTTATGAAGTTCAATTTAGAATCATTTCAAATTGTGTGGGTTGGTGCAAAATACTGCTGACCCACAAATGTGTCGTTATGAGAATTCACATTTAAAAAATCCGTGTCTCTAAAAAAAGCAAGAAGGTACCCATGTTATTTGACCAACTTATCGGCTGAATTTAATATGTAGGTATGTATGCATTAGTTTTGCTCCTAATTACCTCTTCAAAATCATTAATATATAGGTAAACAGTTGTGGCCCCTACACCAAGCCTTGTGGCAAAGAATTCCAGAAGATTAGTCAAACATGATTTTCCTTTCATAAATCCATGCTGACTTGGACTAATCCTTTTACTGCTATCCAAATGCCCCATTATTACATCTTTAATAATTGACTCCAGCATCTTTCCCACCACCGAAGCCGGACTAACTGGTCTATAATTCCCTGTTTTCTCTCTCGCTCCTTTCTTGAAAAGTGGGATAACATTAGCTATCCTCCAATCCACAGGAACTGATCCTAAATCTATTGAACATTGGAAAATGATCATATGTATATATATATGTATGTGTATATATGCATGTGTATGTATGTGTATATATGTATGTATATGTATATATGTATATGTGTATATGTGTATATATATATATATATATATATATATATATGTGTGTGTGTGTGTGTGTGTGTGTGTGTGTGTGTGTGTGTGTGTGTGTGTGTATGTATATATATATATATGTACGTGTATTTATGGGTGTATATATATTTGTATGCATATGTATGTATGCCTATGTATGTATGCATATGTATATATGTATGTATGTATATGCATATGTATGTATGTATGTGTATGCATATGTATGTGTGCATATGTGTATGCATATGTATATGTGTATGCATATGTACATGCATATATATGTATACCAAGTAATACCAACTGGACAGGATTGTGAAGACCGCCAACAGGATTATTGGTGCTCCACTCCCTTTATTGCTGGACATATACAGGAAGAGATGTATTAGTAGAGCCATCTCCATCATCAAAGACCCATACCACCCATCGCATCACATATTCTCCATCCTGCCATCTGGGAAGAGGTACAGGAGCATCAGCTGCAAAACCAGCAGGATGCTCCTCAGCTTCTTCCCGCAGGCAATTAGACTGATAAACGGACTTTGCCCCCTGCCAAAGTATCGTGCACCAAACACCAACCTGGACACACTGAAGCAGAGCCATTGTCGTGCCACTGCCGATCGGAACTCGTGACAAATGTACTTTTATTCTCTATTTCTATTACTGAATGGACACTGGTTGAGAAACGCTTTTTCATTTTCCTCTGGGTATGCAAATACTCAGAAAAATGATAATAAAGATATACAATGCAATACAATACATATACATGTCTATGTATGGATGCATATATGGTTTATGTACATAATCTGACAAATAAGATAGAGAGTAATAGTGATGCTTTAAATCAAATTTGCTTCTGATCCATGAGAAGGAAATTTATTTATCTCTCAAGGGCCTGTCCCACCATGTCCCACCATATATGTGTATGAATGTGTGTTTGTGTGTGCCTATAATTTTGTGCACAATGTGTGTTAAAGTAATACAAGGGAAGTTGCACAATACAATGCAAGGGAAACTATGCAAAGGTGGGGGCTGGGGAGGAAAGATGGGAGGAAAATGGGGGAACAGGGGGAAAACATTACAATAAAATTAACTAAAATATGTGAGGTGATAGATGCGCTATATCAAACACTGTTCCCTACAACACTGATTATACCAAGGATGATAGATCAGATCAAAGGATCTTTGGAGTTACTATTTTACATGTAAACGTATATGAATCAGTAAATATTTATTGACACTAACCCAACGGCAATTTACATAGCCTGCTATTGACAAACGCATGCAACAAAAGTCCACATCAAAATATCATTTAGTCAAAAGACAATTAAACATTCCTGTTTACAGGCATCTCTCTTGCAACTGCTATGTAGCTTTGGAGGGGATTACACAGCCGGAGGCATACTGGTAAAATGGCGGCCGTGACATTCCGTTATGTACTACACATCAGTCCATTGAATTTCGGAGGAGTGGCCTATCTTGCTCCTCTATAATCTTTGCTTCCAACAGCAGGGGGGGTGGGAGATTGCTTCAGGTGGGGGCTGTCGGGGGCCGATGGTGTGAGGGAGCGTCCTGCAGCTGGGGATAGGAAGGGGGATGGTTTCATGCGTGGCTGACTGGGGCCGGTGGCAGCGGGGGTCAGGGAGTGCTGCCGTGTCCTACCGCTGCCGTAGCCAACTGCTACCGCTGATGTGACCTGCCGCTGGCATGGACTACTGTTGCCATGACCTACCGCTAGTGCTGCCATGGCCAGCCGCTGCCATGGCGTTCCGCTACCGCTCCCCACTGGCTTCAGGAGGGGTCCGGTGTGGAACATCCTTCTGAATCTTCTGAATTTGGAGTCATCAGGGCAGTGCTCTGCATATCGCCAACTTGGATGTGTTATGCACACTAACGTGCTGTTAGTGCCCCCTTAAAACTGTCTAGTGAAGGTTATTTAACTATATTGTTGACTAGTTTATTCCATTCCTTTAAGGTTTATACAAAGAGTTCTTATAAATATCTGTCCTGGCAAATGGGATTTCTATTTGATTATCATTACTCTCTCTTATAGTCCTTTCTGTTGAGTATGTTATGTATTTATCTGCAGTTATGCCCACGATCCCCTTATGAATCTTGTACAACATGGCTAGTCTGTTCCTTGCCCTTCTTGTTTCCAGCATTTCGCACTTCAGGTCAGACAGCATCTGGGTGACACTGCTACCTCCACTGTAGTTCCCGATGCAAAAGCGTGCCGCTTTCCTCTGTACCCCGTTTGTTGATATGACCAGTTTTGTATGGGTCCCAGGCGCATGAAGCGTATTCCAGTAACGGTCTAACCAATGTTGTATATGCTGTGGTTTTCACTTCCATTGGGCAGAACCAGAGGTTTTGTCTAAGGAATCCTAATGTCCGGTTGGCTTTAGTGACCGTGTTGTCCACGTGTTCCCTCCACAAAAGCTTGTTATCAAGATGAACTCCAAGCTATGGTTGTGAACTTGTACGATGAAGTATTTGTCCACAGAAAATGTAGTCTCGTTATGATGATGGTTTCTTCTTGTTTGAAATTACCATAATTGAGCATTTGGTTGGGTTGAAGCCCATCTTCCATATGTTTTGCCATAATTCCAAGAACTTAAGGTCTTCTTGTAAGGAGTTCATATCCTCTACATCAGTGACAGGTGTATATACAAGGCAATCATCTGCGAAGAGTCTTGTTTTACAATTTATGTGTTCAGGTAGATCATTAATGTACGTCAGGAACAACAGTGGCCCGAGGACCATGCCTTGCGGAACTCCTGATAGCACTTGTTCTTCTGAAGAAATGTTTCCTTCACAGGCTACCCTCTGTGTCCGGTTTGTGAGAAAGTCCCTAATCCAGTTATGTAGACTATGTCTGATGCCATAGTAATCCAGTTTTCCTAGGAGCCTTTCATGAAGAACTTTATCGAATGTTTTCGAAAAGTCCAAGATTGCCATATGTATAGATTTCCCTTATATAATACCCTTGTGATGTCATCAATAGTGATAATAAGTTGTGTTTTCGTTGAATGTTTTGCTCTGAAGCCATGTTGTGAGTCCACCAATATCCCATTCTTTTCAAAATGGTCCATGATGTGAGAGTGTATGATGTGTTATTTTCCTCGCCCCAGTGATTGACAGCGGGTGCCAGAAGAGGTGTTTCTGTTCCAGCGACTCTCAGGAGAGAAGACCGATCTGCTGATCTTATGATTTTTAAACCTCCATCTTCTTCTTCTTTCGTGTGGCGTGCACAGCCTAAAGTTGTTGGACAACTTGTTCTATCTGATCTTCCATTTGTGCACGTCGAGTTGATTGCATTAGTCGAAACAGGGGGGATGTAAGGAAAGGGGGAGTTTGGGGCAAGGGGGAGTGTGGGGAAAGGGGCGAGTGTGGGGAAAGGTGGGTGGGGGAAAGGAGGAGGGAGAAAGGCGGGCTTGCCCTCTGCTCACCCCGCACCTTCAGCTTTTAGCCTCATGCAGCAGATTCCAGTTCCACTCGGGCTTTCTCAGAAGCATCCAGTTCAACTCAGCAGCTTTCAGCTTGTCGTGCTGGTCACTGCAGAAGCAGTCTGCAGGCTGCTCACTCTCTGCATGCTCTCCGCGGGCTGCGGCCTGTATGCTCTGCGCGGGCTGCAGATCATGCAGCCCCTTCAGCTTTTTATTCTCCTCGCCACATTATAGACAGCGGGTTCCGGAAGGGGCGCTTTTTACGATATTTAAACTTTCATAACTTTTGTACAATTTTACCAATCGGAACAAAACTTTTGACTTGCAGCAGAGGAGAATAGTGAGTAAGGTTGCGAAAAATCATGGTGCTATGGGAGATCGTTTTTGCGCAAATGTAATCACAACGCAGACCGGAAGTGGTCAAGATGAGAGGATAGATAGGTAGATAAGTAGATAGATAGAAAGAGAGATAGATAGAGAGATAGATAGAGAGATAGATCAAGAGATAGATAGAGAGATAGATAGAGAGATAGATAGTTAATAACTGCCTGTGAGAGTGAGACTTTTCGAGCAGTTTCCAGTGATGATGTCATAATGCCACCTCAGTCATCCAATCACAATGGGATCTGATTGACAAACTGCCGTGAAGATTCCAAAAACCGAAAATGACATCACAATGTGATGTCTGCTGCTGAACTCTGTTGAAAGTTGAAGGACGTAGTGGGAGAGATTTAAAAGTTTTAAAGTTGGATTTCTTCAAATCTTCACTCGCGGTTAGGCAGTTACAACGTCACAATGCCTGACTGGCTACAATATGTCTATTCCAGAACACTGATCCCTTCACAGCAAATGTCCTTCAGGGAAATAATCTGCAAGCCTAACCCAGCACAGCAAAATTTAATGATTAGATTTGGATAACAAAAGATGGCCTTGTCAGTGGCACCTACATCACATTACATCTTAGTGCAATTGCATTTTTTTAAAAGTTTAAAATGACTTGCACAGTTGGCTATGGATGGGTGGTAGAATATTGCATTAGTGAAACAGGTTGCGTGGGGGAACGGGTGAGTGGTGGAATCTTACATTGGGGAATCGGTTGTGTGAGATATGAAAAAATCACAAACGCTGTTTAAGACAAAGTCAGCAAAGAAGCTTTTATTAAGATAATATTCTGCAGAATAGGTGCCTGTCAGTTGCTGTCCCCTAGAGGCACACCAACGTCCAGAAAGTAAGGCCCCGTTATACACACAATTCTGCTGGCTTAACCTCCCCTCTGGCTTCCCAATCAGAGCACTGAGTGCACAGTCTATAGGTACGTCCCCCAGTACCTCCCACATCATACATCGCATGTTCATGGTAATAAGCAGTTTCTCGACCAGGGGCATGTAAGTAATATTCATTTATTTCATTAAGCATGCTCTGTTGCAATTGACCTGGCCTAGTTTCTTGTTATTTTAATTGAAAAGCTAGTATCTGGTGAGTTTGTTACTTTTTATCTTGAATTTCTCTCTGTTCTATATATCGTTACTTTCTATTCTACTAACAGTCTTGGTGTCTGCTGACACCTTTCTTTCTAAGCTATATTTTTCTACTCCTAGTTCAAATCAACTATGTCTGTTAACCCCTTTTCTCACAATCCATCATTTTTATTTTTACCAAGTAACCTTTTTGATTTAAACTATATCCTCCTTTTCTAATGCTATCAACAGATTCTTCGCCTCCATATCCCCTCTCGTTAGTCATACTGCGTTCTGAAGGCCATTATGGTGGCAGTGCTGCTCTTTGTCAGGGCTGTTTCTATCAATCGCTGGGCCAACCCCCGTATGCAGGGAATGATACAGCATCCAAACAAACACAGTAACCCCACCATGACTACCACTGATGTTAGGGTTGATGTAAAGATGTGCTTCCATTTCGCAAACCAGGATTCTAGAAACCCAGTCCAGGAGGTGTCTACTCCAGAGTTCTCAGCCAATTCGATAGACAAAGAGGAGAGACCTGCTAGGGCTCTTGACACTGACCCATCTGGAGCAGTGTTGATGGGGATGAATGTGCAACATTGTTCGCCAAACATTACACACACCCCTCCCTTCTCAGCCAGTACCATGTCCAAGGCCATGCGATTTTGCCAGGTCATTTGGCTGGTAGCTGTCAGTTGTTCCGCTAATCCTTCAACTGCATCTCGAGTGTAATTTATAAAGCGTTGATTGTAGGATAAGTAGTTGATCCAGTCCACATTTTTATTAATTGTGGACCACCAGAAGAGCATGGACTCAAAGCCCGCAGCTATCTGGTTTCTGGCTTTGAATTCATCGGGTACCCCTCTTGGCACTCCTATCGCATCTATATAGATGTGTGTGTCGAATGATCCTTTCACCTTTCTCTTTTGTCGTCTGTTTCCTTCCTTGAGTTCTACAGCATGTTCTACTGCAATGGTAAAGGGCATCATCAGTTGTATGAGGGTACAGGTTCCCGTCCATGAACCTGGTAACCGGGGCCACAGGGTATTCTCCCCGCACCACCACCAGACATCAGCTCTACTGACTATCTGCTTTCTCAGCCAGGAGCTATTGAACAGTGGCCCCTGTTCCTCAGCTGTTATGTTATACATCTGATTGCAGTTGAGCACCTTCCCCATGTCCTGACCCTCTGGGTTATCTCTTGTATAGCACTCAAATCCCTCCTCCCCAAGAGGAATGGTAAATGGAGGAGGTCTAGGGTCTTCCCTTTGGCCCTTCCTATTGTTGTTGCTGGTCGGAAATAGGTAATGATAACTCTGGCATATCGCATTCTTTGGTAAGAGGGGATTCGTGAATAGCTGTAGTATACATGACATAGCCCCAGGTGTTCTATCCCAATTCTGGGGAAATGGTAGTGGGACTAGCTGAGGCCTGGCTCTGGCGCAGGTGTAACAATTGGTTTGTTGTATACTTCTGGCTGTGTACATCATCCAGGCTAGCCAGGTGTTGGCTCCTTTTCCCCCTGTTGCATATTCCCTTCTCATATAACTGCCTTAATCCTGTTTCTCCTGCTACTATCATTATCTTTAGATCCTTAAACCCCTGTCTCACGGTGCGAGTTGGCC